>OVAY01000218.1:61480-77463 GCA_900406395.1 Kernera saxatilis | reverse complement strand
TTTAATTTTAGTTTAAAATATTTGGTTTGGTTTTGTTCATTTTTTTTTACTGTTTTTACTAATTTAATTTTGAGGATAACTTTTTGAAATATTTTTAGAAAATTGTGGAAATGTTGCTATAATCAAAATTTTGGATTAATATGCTATGTTTATAAGATAATTCAGGTTTCAAATATTGATTTGTATAAAACTTTCTATATTTACAAAATTACCATAACAGTTATTTCAAATATATTTTTCTTACTTGATAAACTAAATTATTATTGAATCAAATAAAAGTCTAATTTTAATATTAGAATTTGTTAGTACAAAATTTGTAAATTAAAAATATATATTTTTTTATTAAAATTAAACAATAAATGATTAATTTTGATAGTTTATAGTTTTAATAGATAACTATGTTTAATAAATAAAAAAAATAATTAATATTTTTATTATTTAACTAATTCTCTAAAATTCAGCTAGATTCAGCCAGATTCTGCTGTTACCATTTACATTTTAAGTTATTCCGCCGGATTCAGCAAAAAATCACCAAAAATTCAGCCATATTCTGCAATTCAGCCAGATTCAGCTAGATTCATCGGTTAACATTTACACCCACAATATACACGTGAATTATGAAAGACGATGGAACAAAAAGACTAAGAATTATTAGACTGGAAAAACGTCAAAAGTGATTCTCAAATGCAATAGCTGACAGTTCACACTTCACACTTCACACAATCCTTAATTTTTGGAAAAAAAAAAATATTTCGAGTCAAAAAAAGAAACGAAACAAATTCTTTTGTTTTAATAATGATAATAATTAATTATTAGCGGTTTTCCTAAAAATAGACGCCATTTCATACTTAGTCCATTTAGCACGTGAAAGATTTTGTATCATCAAGTATATTCTTTATATAAAAGAATTTATACTAACATTTGTAATTAATGAGATGTGGGGAACCCCTCCATGAAAAATTGATTCAACTATTGATACATACAAATTTATTACCAATTTGCACCACGCAGAAAAAATATTATTTTTATCTTATTAGTGATTCGAACTCACTATCCACGATGTCAAGCTCGAATAACCATTTTTGTCGATCATTTAATATAAGTGGAGTTTCTAATATTTTGATCAAAACAGAATATGCCACCAAACTATACACACAACACATGTTTACCGAAAAAAAGAAAAAACTATACACACAACACATGTTAACATAATAACATTTCAAAATAATACGAACTATACACACGTTTTTATGCACTACAAGACCATTTCAATTTTTAAAATATATTTTGTTCATAGTTACTTGAAAGCCTTTTGTTGACGGATAATTATGGAGAAGTAAATACATAATTAAACTACGAATTCAATATAGGTGATGATACGAATACAAATAATAATGAACAAATAAATCATCCAACAGCTAAAATATTTTTGTTGATTATAAATTTATAATACTAAAAAAACAACTAAAATCATTGCCCTAGTTGCAAGTCTTTGGAAACGCACGGCCGACACAATAGACAATTATTTCAACAAGTGACTTTTAGTCCACTCCCATCAACTTCGCCAATTAGCTAATATTTTTCCTCTTATAAATTCTACTTTTCTTTCAAAGTTAGCTATGTATATTTGAACTAGTGGACACTGAAAATGATATAAGTATATATGCGCATGTTTTATATATGACAATTTGGTATTAGACTCTGTTTCATCTTTCTATATAATAAAAAAAGGTTACTGTGGAAAAAAAAAGAAGACAATTTGGTATTAGACTTTGTTTAAAATATCATAGATTCTTTTCAATATTTTAAACATAAAACTATTTGTATATATGTTAATGCATGAAAATGTAGATAATTTTTTGTTATTCTGTTCTCATGTGCACTAGCACAGCATATCCTCTAATACGGCACTGGATAATACAATAAACCAACAATCATGGATAGATTTTGAATTTACAGTTTTTTCAAGACGAATTTCTGAATTTCATACTAATTTTATAGTTTATCGATCCTCTAAATATAGACTTTCAGTCTAATTGAGATGAAATTAAAACTAAATTCAGTAAATAGCACATTTTAAGAGCCAATAAAGTACATGTCGAGTATAAGATAAAAAGAAATTCCGTTCAACGTACTCAATATAATATTTTTTTTTCCGAGTATAAGAGCCAATTGAGATACGTACTCAATCTTGACATGTTCAATGTTTTAAATGTGTGTCATATTCTAGCTATATTTTAGGATCTAATATATATGTTATTTTGTTGCGGGTTACGCATATATACATCATTTTTTATTTTCCCATATTTTCGTACTCATTTCTGATATGTAGAATAAAATGTTATCCACTATTTATAAATAGAAGTTGTATAATTTAATTGAAGTAAATCAGTTGTTGACAAAGTTTTTTTTTTTGGAAGTAAATCAGTTACAACTTACAAGGAGTGGATGAGGATGAAACAACTTTGGTCAACTAATTACAACGTAACTTTGAAAATGACATTCCACGTAAAGACTAATCAACCTTGTCCTCCCTCCCGACATGGCCGTACAAATCTAATCCCTTTCCTCGAGTCTTTTATCCATTTCTTTAATATTAAAAAAGCTATTTTTCTTTGGAACACTATAAATACTTAGATCCTCTCTTGAGTTCTGAATCTCAACAAACTCAATCCATCAAATATATCAATAAAAACAAATAAAATGGGAAACTGCGTATGTGTAATAGACAAAACGACGACGGAGAGAAGAAGAAGAAGAGGATCCACCGTGTTCCACGACCAAGACGACGACGGAGAGAAGCTTCTTGGAGAAACAAGTAACGTGATGTCATCAAGCTCGCCATCCTCTTCTGGAAAAAGAGAGATTAAGATAAAGATGACGAAGAAGGAATTTGAAGATCTCATAAGAAACATTGATTTGAAGTGTTTAACGGCGGAAGAAATTATTTCTAAGTTACTCTTCGACGGTGAAGAACAAATCGGATTCGCCACCGATCTCTCGAATCATCACCAACGGCCGTGGAGACCAGCCTTACAGAGCATTCCAGAGATCGATTAATGTTTTTTTTTTTTTTTGGGTTTAATTGATTGGAAAAAGCTGAGTCTAAACGGTGATTTTAGCTAATTCAAATTATGTACATGTTTGCTTTTGTAATTATTTTTTTTTTTTCTTCCAACAACGTGTCCTATCGGAGTTTGATGTAGTACCGGTAATAATACAAATTGTAATTAATCTTTATTTTCCTTTAAAAAATATGTATTATCGGAGTTTGACAGATAATACATATTTTTTAATCAATGAATCTCAAAATTATAAAATAAAAATATGTATTACGTACAAACAGGAAAATAATATGGAGAGGTTTATGACCGGATAATTATTGAACGTTTAATTACATCAACCAAGACGAAAATGAAAGATAAACTTCCGAATACACATATGGCCATGTTCGTTTGCTAAGTTGGAAGATGCATCTGGATGGTTTATCTGAATAGTCCATCCAGATGATGTTCGTTTCTGTTTTCATATGCATCTCGATGAAGTATATCAATACAGATGTATTCGTTTTTAATAAATTTGTATCTTTATCCAGATGTATCTAGTACCAAATTATCAAAATAACTATATTTTTGATTTTATTAATATATTTTATGTTCTACATTATATTTACAACTAAATAATTTTCAAATTGTTGTTTTTCACATTCATAAATTTTTATTTTCAAGAAATAGTTAAATTTAATAAATTATTTTTTTTATAAATTTTAGAAACACACTTTTTAGAAACAAATTAAAATATTAAAAGATTTTTAATGTTATTATTTTTTAACATTAATAAGTTTTATTTTTTTTTATCATGTGATTTCGCGGTTTTGAAGAAAAAATGCTATTTTGCATTTTTGGCGGGAAAATATGATTTTACGGTTTTGATAAAAAATTCAATTTCGCGATTTTGACAGGAAAATACGATTTTGGGGTTTTGACGGAAAAATACAATTTTGCGGTTTTGGCGAGAATGCGATTTTGCGACTGTGGCGGAAAAATGCGATTTTACGATTTTGGCAAGAAATTGCGATTTTGTGGTTTTGGTAGGAAAATGCAGTTTTGCGATTTTGGCGAAAAAATGCGATTTTGTTATTTTGACGAAAAATGCGATTTTGCGTTTTTGGAGGAAAAATGTGATTCTACGCTTTTGGCAGAAAATACGATTTTGCGGTTTTGGCGGAAAAATGTGATTTTGCAGTTTTGGCGGAAAAATGCGATTTTGCAGTTTTGGCGGAAAAATGCGATTTTGCGGTTTTGGCGGAAAAATAAGTTTTTTACGGTTTTGGTGGAAAAATAAGTTTTTTACGGTTTTGGTAGAAAATACAATTTTACGATTTTGGCGGGAAAATATGATTTTGTTGTTTTATGAGAAAATGTGATTTTACGGTTTTATCATAAAAATGTGGTTTTACGAATTTGGCAAAAAAATTTATTTTATAGTTTTTGAAAAACGCAATTTTTACATTTTGTTTGTTTTGTTTATGTAAAGATATTTTCGTCTTTTAAAAATTTTAGATTTATAAGATGTATTTAGATGGCTCATCCGGATGAATATGCACCGATATAGTTCATCCATATGAGTTTTGAAAATTGGTCTAATTTTTTAAAACTCATTCAAATGCTTCATCTGGATGATGTTTATTTTTGACACTAAACGAACATTAGTTTGTATCTTTATCCAGATGGTCTTTCTGGATGAACAAAAGAACTAGCCATAAATGTTCTGTTTGCATGAAAAACTAATGGCATCCACAAAAATCTATATTTTGGATGCATACTTTAATATCTAGATACCAGCTTTTTCCTACACCACTCTTACGGACGAAAGAGCAAGTATTTGACGTGTTTGCAAAAACACTTAGAACATGCAAGATTTGAAGTTTTGTTGTCCAAATTGCGCGATCGTAATCTATACTAGATTACTACAAAATAGATTAGGATAATTCAATTATATCGCCACAACCAAAGTTGGTTTGGACTAGGAAAGCTAAGTCAATGTGTATATACATGTGTAGGTTTGTCAAAGTAATACAACACAAATTAAAACATTCAATCCAGTACGTTTACACAAAGTTTTACAGTAGATCAAGCTTTAATAACTAAATTAACCTCCTTCTATCTCGGATCCAAGAAACTACGAGTCAATAAATCGGAGACTTCTTCCTCGTAAGAGAATATATTTATGAAAACATGTTGATCCCAAATTTTTTTATAGAGCCCTTAATTTGGCAAAGGTGTGGACATAATACTGGGCTTTCTAGAGGCCTTTTATAACGGGAGCAGAGCTTTTTTTTTTTGTTTTTTTTGTCATCCCGGAACAGAGCTAAGAACCGAAAACTTAGAAACTGTTGTAGAGACCCGGTGCAATTTAGAAAATTTTGAACCTTCGATTTAGTGTAAAATTTTTAATTTTAATTTTGGGCCCTCGATTCAATATAAATTTTTTAAATTTGGACCCTGAACTCGGTGTAAATGCACCTACGGCACACGATCCGAACCGGCCTGATTTCTACATAAGACCTTTGAAAATCAAATCAAAATAGGATTGTGCTTTTGTGACTAAGGATATGTAAGGTTATCCATTCACGTGTTGGCATCAAAATGTTAAAAAACATTCACATGAGAAATGTTAAGGCTTCGCTACAATGACAATTCTTCTCTTTTCTCTTTCATCATGTTTTTGTTACCGATCTTAATATATTCGAATCCTGCACAAAACAAATAATGAAACTCTACTTTTAAAATCTAAACCATATATAGTTTAACGTCTTAATCAGAGTTTGTATAGAAGAGACCTTATAAAATCATATAGCTGTATTGAGTTAAAGACTTTTGTTCCGATTTACGGTTTCACAAAACCATTTGTAATTCTATTTTTATCTTTCAACTTTTAGTTAAATTTTTCTTTTCGAGATTTACCATCTCCCAGTAAATTATTATTATTATTATTTTTTTTCTTATATATTTTTTTTTATTCGTTCTTTTAAGTAATATAGTTGTGCCTCCGGCTCAAATTTGTTTAGAGGCGAAACACAAGATATAGTGATATGGCCGGACTAACCCGGCAAGAAACTAAGACTTGGTGCAAACTTAGACCCATAGATTCTTGGGGAGTTAATAGGTTTCTTGGTTGACTATGCAAACTGCTTTGCTTGGTCACACGAGGTTATACCATGCGTAGATTCCGTTATCATCATTCATAACCTCACAGTAGATATCAAATTTCCTCCAATGCTGAATTTTTTTATAGAAAGTTTGCCTCCGAACAAGACTATATTCATCAGTCGAGGAAGTAAAAAGCTCATCGATGCATGATTAGTTCGAGAGATTATATTCATATCTATTATTTAATGTTTGTTGACAACAAGTAAAGTAAAGTAAAGTAGTAAACAATGATAACAAAAGGACATTCGAGAAACTTAACATGTGGCTATTAAGAATGGTATATTGTTTTTGGTTTTATATATACGAACGTTTGGGGAGTATGATTGTGGAGGTCAAGACTAGAGCTCCACTATCTTTTAGAAACTTTTACTCAATATGGGAACAACAAGAACGCAACAGAATTTATGAAGGTTTGTAAAAAGAGAAAATCCAAAAATATATTTTACAGTTCTTACAATTTTACCTTTTACGATTTAAAGAATAAAATCTGACAGAAAGTTTGTTATGTAGGAGCTAACTTTTTTTTAATTAACGCTTGGTGTTGGTAAAATTCTCCATAATAGCACCTAGTACTACTTCCATCCCACCATGTTTTTTTTTTTTTTTTTTTTGAATACCAGAATGGGTTTGGATCTTCGGCTTTAATCTCACCCCGGACCCAGAGTCAGCCTTTAGAAATCTTCTTAAAGAATATTACCCTCCTCCCAACGGAAATCGAACCAAGAACACAACAGCACCAACACCTGCGCTTAAACTACTGGTCCAACGCACCGTTGGTATCCCACCATGTCTAGGGTTTAATTCTAGTAATCTCCTTGTAATAGGAGTTAAATTGGATTTATGTCCCAAGTTATATAAAAAAGCTTTATCATATGACGTTTAGCCAACTATCATACACCGGTTTAAACTGAAATTTCGCTACTCTACAAAATTATCTACTCATACATTTTGGTCCAATAATTTCATTTGGTGAAAAGAAAAAAAAAAATTTGGTAGTTTATTTATTTTTCTTGTTTGTTAAACATTTGGTAGTTTATTTATTTGTTTCAGTTCTTTCCGTAGATTTTATAATATATCGATCATAGCTATAAATTATAAAACTGTATCAAATCTGATAAGTTTGTTATTTTCGACGATTTTGTATATGATTTTGTAATGGGCAACCACTAGCTCTTCATTTTGGATCTCAAAACTTTTACTTTTTCTTCTGCACGACAGATCTAGAGATATCTACTTCTTTTATCCAAATGATGCTATCTGAAATATTTTTCCGAAATAAAGAAACATCAAGATACGGTATAGTTCTTTCTCAAAAAAAGATACGGTATAGTTTTGCGATACCACTTACTTACCACGATCGTCGTATTCTAATTTCAAAGATAGTATATAGTATAAGCTGTCAAAAAAAAAAAAGATAGTATATAGTATATACCAGCTGTGTTATAGCATCACAGAAACGTGCCAATATTTTAAGTTGGTTAAAACTCTAACTAGACATACCAAACTCCACGTGGACGAAAAAAAGCAAAACAAAAAAACAAAAACAAGAAGAAGAAGAAGAAACTAATTCTCGTCTTCACGCGTCTGACACTTATTACGAGTGACCAAATCAACCACATAAGCACATAATCCTGCTTTATAACTTGATAACTTTTGTCCGTTAGTGGCCACTTTAATATGGAAGGAAGCGAGTAATTAGTTATCTGATAAATTAAGGGTTTCGATTGGTATTTGACCACTATTCGAACGAGTAATCATTTCAATACATGTATAATGTATTCCTTTCAAAAGTTATTGCACATCCACATAGATAATACTCCTTGTCCGCATCCACTAGTAATATGTAACTGCTCGTACTTGTACCCAAACATTCAAGTACACTAAAATCAGGGACACGTAATAATCAAGTCAGATATTCCCAGTACTATTTAGCAAAAACAAAATATTCCCAGTACTATGCCCATCGCCACACTTGATCAACCAAATAAACACATTTTTCTACCAGTTTGACCCCAAAAAAACACATTTTTCTACCATTTTTTTCTTCTACGACCAATTTTGAAATCTATAAGGAATAAAAAATGATACTCATTTTAGATCGTTAAAAGATTTATTTTTATTTTTTGAATATCACAATACCATCTGATTTATTTTTTTGGAGTAACGAGCACTTGATAATTAAAAAAAAAATGAGATACTCCTTCCTCGAGAAGTGTGAATGATGCATCATATCACATGTTATCTTTGGGCAAGGTGCATAAAAGTTTCTTCCGCATTTAATTGATCTTAAAACTCCCTTGGTAGACGGATGCATGAGACGGCTTTTCGAAAGATTCTATGTGGTTCATAGACTATATATTGCGTTACAATTATTAATGGTTCCCAAAATATTAATCCATAGAAGTTAAGATTAAACAAACTGAAAAAATTACTAGTTTTCTTTTTCTAATTTGTTAATTTTTAATTGAATCAATTCAGTTTTTTTTTCTATTCAAATTTTTTTTACTTTAATATTACTTTTTATTGCTTAGACTTACTTTGATAGATTTTTGAAATGAAATTCCATGTTCTATTGTTTTACAGTATAAAGTAATTTACACAATTATTCCTTGGATCCTTCCCTGGAGTTTCATATCGTTCTCTCTAAAAGTCTCTCAGTCCATTTTAAAAATGGAAAAAAGCAGAAACCTATTTTCCTATTAGGTGTCCAATCCCTATTTATACACACAAAAAGGGCTTATTTTTTCTTATCTTCATTTTTGATTATTTCAGAAAACCCCACACAGATCATCACATCTCCACTCAATTTTCTCCTAAGTCTTTATATAGCCAAGCCTTTTCTTTGCTTTTGTTTCAAACAAAAAAAACCTAATGGATGTGTCAAATGAGACGACGGAGAGAACCGATCTCCGACGTCCGTTGGTGGAGCGAAAACCTCCGTCTGACGTCGGACTCGAGAGCGTGTTAACGGAGAGTAGCCTTCCGTGCCGGAGGCGCGTGTACTTAGGCGCGTGTATAGAGATTAAACTACTTTTCCGGTTGGCACTTCCGGCGATACTTGTCTATTTAGTCAACAGCGGAATGAACATCTCCGCTCGTATCTTCGCCGGACATCTCGGCGGTCAAGAACTCGCCGCCGCGTCCATCGGAAACAGCTGCTTCAACCTCGTCTATGGCCTCATGGTACGTTGACTTTTTTTGTGTGGTGTCGTGGAGACATGGTGAATATTATTAATATTAAATTATTGTTTTTCTTTACGTATTAATGTGAAAGGTGGCACTTTCTCGCATTTTTGGGAGGTAGATGGGTGAAGACTGTGAAGTATTTATGATTAAATTACCCTCATTTAACGTGTTAGGCTGTTAGCATTAAATTATTAACGTAATAGCTAACCAGAGTATCACCATTTAGTTCTATGATTCTATCCTAGATCTTGTTTTTTATTTAGTTTTTTTCCTTTAATATTTAATGGTTCTTTACAATTATCCTTTTGAAATTTTCTTCATTTAAACAAGTATCTGACCAAAAAGAAAAAATTAAATCCAATTATTAGTTTTCTTACAATTTAATGTTTCTGTATCGTTTGGTTAAGGATTACAGCCTGTAACGATGCTTCTTTTCTTTTTCGTAGTATATCCTAATATCCTATTTAATGACTCTGGTACAATATACTTTCCCAACAAATCGAGAAAAATCATTTACTTCACAAACTCTGACCAAATAAAAAAAAATCAAGTTGTTTAATAATTATTAATGCGTTACAAAAATTGAAATACTATTTATTAAGGAAAACGGTGCACGGCTTTTCTTATGGTTGATGGTTACGATTATGTCATTGTGCTGAATAATTATTTGTTATAAAACTTGGTAGGAATATCTTAACAAAAAATTATTATTATTATTATACATATATATATATATTAATAATTTTCTTAGGCGTTAACCACTTACTAAGAAAGGTTCAGGAGTATTAAAAATTGTTATTTATTAAAATTAAAGTTTTTTTTAATATAAAAATGATTACCGCCGGTAACAATGAAAATGAACTTAACAACTCAACATTCTTAGTCTTAGCCTCTTAGGGATCGAAACTTAGCGTTATATGCAGCTACTACCAGTACTCCCAAAACATAATCGCCAACAATCTTACCAAATGTGAAACCACTATGGTGAACATATTTTTTGTAAAACAAATTCATATTTTGAAATACGAAAGAGAATAATCTCTTTAACAAAAAAAAATACAATATTCTTTCATTTTCCTATTATAACGTGTAATGACTTTATTTGCTGATGACTATAACTTGTAACGATTTTAAAGTGTAGTTTTGGTTGATAAAATGGCTGATGACTATAACTTGTAACGATTTTAAAGTGTAGTTTTGGTTGATAAAATGTGTGTCGTACAAGATTGTTTTGTAGCATCGTTTATTTTTTAAAGTTTTTGTTCTGAAATTCTGGTATATGCTTCTTAACCAAAAAAAAAAAAAAAAATTCTAGTATATGCTTAGTAATTAGAAGTCCTTTTTGTAAAAAAATATTTATGATTCTCTTTTTTTGTATTTTACTGTATAAATGAGTTTTTTATTTGCTCGTGGGGTCAGTCCTTATTTCTTAAATTTATTAAAAGCCGTGAACTAATACTATGTCAAGAGATGGTATAAATGAGTGATATGGACTTCTACAAAAACAAAATTGTGAAAATTATGAAAACTTCTACTATTTTTTTGCCAGTGACGTTTATATATAAAAGGAAAAACTTATAATGTAGCCTTCTTACTTCTTTTATACAGTTGGGTATGGGAAGTGCAGTGGAGACACTATGTGGACAAGCATATGGGGCCCACCGCTACGAGATGCTTGGGATCTATCTCCAAAGAGCAACGATCGTCCTCGCTCTAGTTGGTTTGCCCATGACATTACTATACACCTTCTCGTACCCGATTCTCGTCCTCTTAGGCGAGCCCAAAACGGTGTCGTATATGGGTTCTTTGTACATCGCCGGGCTCATCCCTCAGATTTTCGCCTACGCCGTCAATTTCACGGCCCAAAAATTTCTCCAGGCCCAAAGCGTGGTGGCCCCCAGCGCGTACATCTCAGGCGCCGCCCTCCTCCTCCAGATCTCGCTGACGTGGTTTACCGTTTATGTAATGGGCTTGGGCCTTATGGGCATCGCTTATGTTCTTACTATCTCTTGGTGGGTCATAGTTGTGGCCCAGACTTTGTATATTACATCTAGTCAAAGGTTTAGACACACGTGGACTGGTCTTAGCTGGAGATCGTTCCAAGGTCTTTGGAGTTTCTTTAAACTCTCTGCTGGCTCTGCTGTTATGATTTGTCTGGAAATGTGGTATTCACAGATTCTGGTTCTTCTTGCTGGTTTGCTCAAGGACCCTGCTCTCTCTCTAGATTCTCTCTCCATCTGGTAAGTTCGTTTTGTTAATAATCAAATGCAGGAGTAATGTTAACAGATATCGCTGAAATTTGTATTTAAACAAATTTTCGAAAAATTCTCTCTTTTTTATCTAACAAAAATTTTTTTTTTTGGGCAGTATGTCAATTTCAGCATTAACCTTCATGGTCTCCGTCGGCTTCAATGCAGCTGTAAGGTTAGTATTTATTTCTTATTTCAAATCATTAACCATTACTGAAATCAACTATATATATAGTTTTTTAAATGTGACAGTGTACGGACAAGTAATGAGCTTGGAGCAGGAAATCCGAAATCGGCATTGTTCTCTACGTGGACGGCGACTTTTGTTTCCTCCGTGATCTCCGTCGCGGAGGCGCTCGCCGTGATGGCGTCACGTGACTACGTCAGCTACATTTTCACGTCGGACGCTGACGTGGCTAAAGCCGTCTCTGACCTCTGCCCTTTCCTCGCCGTCACCATTATTCTTAACGGAATCCAGCCAGTCTTGTCCGGTATATACGTGCAATTAATTTTTAGTTTAAACCGGTGTACCTTAACCGAACCGGACCAAATAAAATATCGGTTTGGTATTGTTTTGCAGGTGTGGCAGTGGGATGTGGATGGCAGACATACGTGGCATATGTGAACGTTGGTTGTTACTATATTGTTGGTATTCCCGTTGGTTGTATTCTCGGCTTCGCTTTCAATTTTCAAGCCAAGGTTAGCTTTTTTAATACTTTTTGTATAATATATGCTTTGTTATCTATATAATCTACTTAATTTTATGTGAATTTGGTGATAGGGAATATGGACCGGGATGATTGGAGGCACCCTCATGCAAACCCTCATCTTACTTTATGTCACGTATCGAACAGACTGGGATAAAGAGGTAATGTTAAATGGAACCAAGTCATATCGTATTGACTTAAAATCATATTTTATGAGTTAGTTTTGATTTTGGTGTGTCAAAATTATTAAGATTATTATTGTACAACAATTTAGGTGGAAAAAGCGAGAAAGCGGTTGGATATGTGGGACGATAAGAAGGAGTCTCTTCAAACTTAATTGGGTAATGGATTTAATAAAAAATGTTTTAAAATTGTAACGTTTAGATTTAATAAAATAATTACTAATACTAACGTATTGCAAAATGCTTCATAACTGTGGAGGAGTGAAAGACAAGAAAAGAAAAACAAGCGTGGTCTGTGGGGTGGTTTTGAAACGAACAAAACTATTCACCAGATTTCTCTTTTTTTCTTTGGAGAAAAACATTTTTTTTGGCTAACACAATGATGGATGGTTTACTCAAATCTAAAAGTAGTTTTCAAGTTGATATGTTATTACTTTTGAAGAAAATATTTAATTATTTACTCTGGAATTTTGATGTAATACTAGGGGTGATCCACATGTAGCATGTTTGACTTGAATATCAATGCAGTTTAATACATTGATTTTAGTTTGGCTTCGATTCCAATGGTGGGAAAGTTTTCCGTCCAACAATGATCTTTCAAACGCTTTTGCATCATCATTTCGTTCGTTTGCAAAAGGCTTTTTTTCCATCAACCAAACCGAGGGGCGGATCCATAATTTTTGTTTTCACCAAACGCACAAATATTTATTTTCTTTGTTAAGAAACACGATCAATTGAAAGTTTGAAACGCATGGCTTTTCTCAGTAACAATAAAAAAAACATAAATGGGATTTGGAACTTCAGTTGACTTGCTAAATGGGTTTAATTTGTTTTTTCTTCTTTTGGGCTTTGTCTAATTGTTTTTAGCGAGTTAACAGAAGTACAGAACAATCCAAAAGAATGGCTGCTGCACAATTTCAAACTTTAATGGATGCACAAAACAAAAAATAATTAAAGAACGATATTAGTTCTAAAGAAAAACAGTAGATGCACGTGCCCTGTTGTATGTATAGTCCTCTATCTATTTATACAGTCCTGAGTCCTTTATCCATTTCGATTATTTTAAAACCCCACAGATCTTCACTCCCATCTCAGTCTTTATATAAACAACCACCCTTTTCTCCTAAAACTTGTTACAACCTAAATAAGCTAGAAAATAAGAAAAAGTAAAATAAAAACCTAAACAATAACCTATGGGTGAGTCAATTGAGACGGTCGAGAGAACCGATCTCCGGCGAGCGTTGGTGGATCCGACGGAGCGAAAACCTCCGAAAGATGTCGGACTCGAGAGCGTTTTGACGGAGAGGAGCCTTCCGTACCGGAGGCGCGTGTACTTAGGCGCGTGCATAGAGATGAAACTACTTTTCCGGTTGGCACTTCCGGCGATACTTGTCTATTTAGTCAACAGCGGAATGAGTATCTCCGCTCGTATCTTCGCCGGACATATCGGCGGTCAGGAACTCGCCGCCGCGTCTCTCGGAAACAGCTGTTTCTTTCTCGTCTATGGCCTCATGGTACGTGTTTACGTTACACGGTAATTGAAATTAATTATTGTTTTTCTCTTAAACATTTGATATTTAATGTTTATGGTCAATGACCACCAAGATGATTAGTTGAAGTTTTAAGATAAAAATAATTGCCCTCGTGTAGCGCGTTAACATTAAATTATTAATTCATCTAAAAGCTGACTAAAATGATCGCGATTATTTGGATAAGGTCTTTAAATCGATTCCCAACCAAATCTAGAAATAATTATTTCTTAAACAATGCTTTGTTTGTTTAAAAATAAAATATGTTTAAAGTTTTGGCACATAGACTAAAGAATTATTTAATTTTTGTTTTTTTTTAAATTAAAACATTATTTATTATCTATCTAAACATAATTTAACCAATCATAAAATAATATACAAAATATAAATAATCAAAAATAATAAAAATATAATTAATTTTATATTTAAAATTGAAAACATCATCTAATTTAAAACAAAACAAATTTTTTAAAACATTATCTATTCTGAAATGGAAAGAATACTAATCTTATCTTAACGAAACATTTACCAATATAAGTACATATATATCAGCGAAAGTTTAAGCCGCCGCCGTACAAAGACTTTTATTTTATTTTAATAGGACGAAATGTCCTAAGGCAATTACAAACTATATGGGGTATCTAAAACCTAAACCTAAACCCATCCAAAAATACAACATACTCTTACATACAGAGAAATAACAAAGGAAAAAACTCTTATAGATTGAGTTTTTAACAACCTTATAATAACTAGCAACATAGGTAAAACTAATCAAGTGGTTTTGGACTAGTGGTATTTGAAGGAATAATTCCAATACAGTATCCGCAGTTCGATTCCACTTGGCCACTGGGATATTCACATGAGGCCCTTAGCTCTCGAGAAATCGTAGCACTTGCCGCACTAGTCGGATTCCTCTGGATCCGGATACCTGGATTATCAAAAAAAAAAAAAAAACATAGGTAAAATTCCGGCGAAATAAGGAACTAAAAGCCTTAGATAAAATACAAACCTACCCCATTAAATAAAACTGTTAACAACTAAAAGACAAACAAGTAAAAAACAAAAGGCAGTAATTGGACAATCCATCCCAGGCCTCCTATGATAAGCTCAAGTCCAAACAAGGGACAAACTTGAACAGTGATCAACGGTACACCAAGGACACGTGGACAGAGATTGAGACATGTGTCTTGCCCAAGGAGATGAGGGCACCGACAATCACTGCTGAGCTTCGTCCTGCGCCACCGAGCAAGCACTCCGGCCATCACCGAGCACCGTTTAGCTTCTCCTAGCACTCCCGATCATCACCGAGAGCCGCCGACCTAACCTCTCCGCTCCATAGAACGCCAGCGAGACAAAATTCTACTTTGCAAAATTTCTTTTGCAGAGTCTAATATTTTACCCAAAATTTTTAAAAATTTATTGTTATCGGAAATTTACCAAACGAAAATAATTGTCGGAACATATGTATATTTTAAATTATTACAGTGTCAAAAAAAAAATTATTACAGTGTAAAAGCTTCTTACGTTTTTTTATAGGTTCGTTTTAAAGTATACATATTAACTTTTGAAGGAAATAATAAACATATATGTATATATTATATCCATTTCACAAAGAATGTTATTCTAGTATTTGATACATACGAAAAAAATTTAATAAAATTTTTATATAATTTTTTCTTTTATTAATACATTATATAATTTTTTTTCTAATTAATACAAATAATTTTTATTAATACACTATAGTATATATGATATTTTTTCATCTACATTTTTTAATTGAAAATACACAACAACGCGTGAAACAAAAAAAAAATTTGTCGAAACGAAATGCGAGACGAAACGGAAGATATATTTTAAGAAAGAGAAAAACACAATATATATATATATATATAATTTATTTATTATTTTTTTTTTTTTT
>OVAY01000218.1:0-61460 GCA_900406395.1 Kernera saxatilis | reverse complement strand
TTTTTTTTTTTTTGGTATTTTCAGTTGGGTATGGGAAGTGCAGTGGAGACATTATGTGGACAAGCATATGGGGCCCACCGCTACGAGATGCTTGGGATCTATCTCCAAAGAGCAACGATCGTCCTCGCTTTAGTTGGTTTGCCCATGACATTACTATACACCTTCTCGTACCCGATTCTCGTCCTCTTAGGCGAGCCCAAAACGGTGTCGTACATGGCATCCTTGTACATCGCCGGGCTCATCCCTCAGATTTTCGCCTACGCCGTCAATTTCACGGCCCAAAAGTTTCTCCAGGCCCAAAGTATAGTGGTCCCCAGCGCGTACATCTCAGGCGCCGCCCTCCTCCTCCAGATCTCGCTGACGTGGTTTACCAGTTACGTAATGGGCTTGGGCCTTATGGGCATTGCTTATGTTATGACTATCTCTTGGTGGGTTATGGTTGGTGCCCAGATTTTGTATATTACATCTAGTCAAAGGTTTAGACACACGTGGACTGGTCTTAGCTGGAGATCGTTCCATGGTCTTTGGAGCTTCTTTAAACTCTCTGCTGGCTCTGCTGTAATGATTTGTTTGGAAATGTGGTATTCGCAGATTCTGGTTCTTCTTGCTGGTTTGCTCAAAGATCCTGCTCTCTCTCTCTTCTCTCTCCATCTGGTAAGTCCACTAATTTATTAATATCTTGATTTTTCGGAAAATATTTCAGTGTTTGGACTGTTTTTGGTTGAGGTCTTGTCCATATGTTTTACTGTTTTAAGTACACTTACGACTTATATCTATCCCAAGAGAAAAAATAATTGAGAAAGACACGTGAATTATGCGTTTTGTGTACATTACTGAGACAGACCTGGCTAATCACTAATGATATGACTTATAATTTATGAGAGATAGATAGAGGAAGAGTCTCCTTTTCTTAAAAAAAAAAAAGAAAGTCGCCTTTCTTCATCACTCTCTCTCTATGCACAATCTATATAACATTTCTTAATTTATTGTTGTTAGTTAAAAATATAATAAATAAAGCAAATAATATTTAGTGATTAATATTTTTTCGAAAAATCAAGATAATTAATAAATTAATGGACTTAATCAAGATATATAACATCTTTCCAATGGTATTTTAGGCTCTTTAAATTTATTTTTAAATATAAGTGAAATGTCTAAGAATTTTATGTAAGGAATGAAATAATTGTTAAAAAAATATTTCTGAAATTCATATTTTTTTTAAAAAAAATATTGGAAACAAATATACATATCTATTTATGTAACATTTGTTTTTTTGCAGTATGTCAATTTCAGCATTGTCCTTCATGGTCTCCGTCGGCTTCAATGCGGCTGCAAGGTTAGTATTCCTTCATTAATTTAAAACCATTAGCCAACATTGCTGAAATAAAGGCATAGATTGAAAAAAAAAAAATGACAGTGTACGAACAAGTAATGAGCTCGGAGCAGGAAATCCAAAATCGGCGTTGTTCTCTACATGGACGGCGACTTTTGTTTCCTTCGTGATCTCCGTCGCGGAGGCCCTCGCCGTGATTGCGGCACGTGATTACGTCAGCTACATTTTCACGTCGGACGCTGACGTGGCTAAAGCCGTCTCTGACCTCTGCCCTTTCCTCGCCGTCACCATTATTCTTAACGTACGGAGTCCAGCCAGTCTTGTCCGGTATATATGTGCAATTAATTTTTAGTTAAATCCGGTGTACCTTAACCGAACCGGACCAAATAAATATCGGGTTGGTATTGTTTTGCAGGTGTGGCAGTGGGATGTGGATGGCAAACATTCGTGGCATATGTGAACGTTGGTTGTTACTATATTGTTGGTATCCCCGTTGGTTGTATTCTCGGCTTCACTTTCAATTTCCAAGCCAAGGTTAGCTTCTTAATATATACTTTTTTTATAATATATGCTTTGTTATTCTATATAATCTATTTGATAAAATGTGAATTTGGTGATAGGGAATATGGACCGGGATGATTGGAGGCACCCTCATGCAAACCCTCATCTTACTTTATGTCACGTATCGAACAGATTGGGATAAAGAGATAATGTTACATGATGTTAAGTCATATCATATTGTCTTTAAATTTTATAGTACTAGCTGGATTTGGATCAAAGCGTATGTCAAAAACTCAAAATGATTAAGATTCTTATTATATAATGATTCAGGTGGAAAAGGCGAGAAAACGTTTGGATATGTGGGAAGACAAGAAGGAGCCTCTCCAAAACTAGTAATGAATTTTGTAAAAAGTAATTTATTTTTAGAAATAGTTAACATTAAAATTAACAATATACTACTATTTAAGACTAACATATTACAAAATTCAGGTTATAAAAAGTATGGAGGAGCGAAAGACCAAACGAAAAGAAAACAGGCATGGTATATCTGGAGGTGATTCTTTTAGAGTTTTTTTTTATCGTTACTCTCTCCATTTCTAAATAAGTGTTAAGAAAATTTCAAAATAAATCTCTTTTTAAAATTTTAATGTAATTATTTTTTTGTCACAAATACTTATTTTAACCACGGCATCTTTTACTTAAATTTGGGATTAATTTTGGTTTGGTTTACATTCTAATTTGGTTTAGTAAATATAGTTTGGTTAAGTAAAAAACACACTACAACCAACTAGGAGACAATTGTGTTGGCAATCGTGGATCACCTTTTCTGTATTGCAAAAAAAGAAAATTGTACTGAGATTTGTTTGAACAAAAGGTTGCCTTTTCTGTTAGATCTAAACCTAATAGACAAACGTGAGTTAATATTGCATTCATAAGAGGAGCTCAAGACAAATTGTGAGTGCCACTATTAATAACAATATAGTGAAGGTCAGAAATCTAATAAATGATCATACTAACTAATTATAGTGTAATGAAGCTATAATACTAGTCAACTTCCTACGCAAACAAAGATAAGGTTTAGTCAACGGGAGGAAATAAAACGCTTCGAGTTATCAAAAAAAAAAAAAAAAAACGCTTCGTAAAGCACTAAAGCATCACCGACGTTAATTAGTTTTTATAGGAAAGGTTCAATGGATTAGCGCCATGTTCACAATCTTACACATTATTCCACGATTTCACACACCCATTTTCCCTGTAAACTAATTTTAAATATGTCCCAAACTAAATCTATAACTACCATAAAAATTTAACAAGGCAAAAAAGAATACGTCAAATGTACCACTTCTTGACCAATGAGCACAAATTAACATGTATTATAAGTATTATAGTGATACTCTACTCAATATATAGAACATGTTGCTTTGAGGGTAGATACGAAGTTTGAGGTATTGTTAATATGATTTCTTACAATCGATTTGGCATGGATTGTAGTCTAAATTCGTGTGCAACAGATTATAGAATAGGTTGGACTCGGTCACAAGAAACCTGGTTATAAAACGTGCGAGTAACCAAGAAAATTTCTATGTCAAATAGTTACTAATTAATATTTTTAATGCATTCCATATCACCATAAAATACCAGAAAAATCGATTGTACCAGTACTTTTGTGGACATACTGGATTGTTGGTTATAATCTATTTACTATTGATTGGACCAAAATTATATATCATATTCATAGTTTGAACGACAAAAACATGTCGAGATCCTTATTTCTGATAATCAATTCGTCGGTATATTATAAATAACCCACACGGTTCATATAGTTTAGACTCCTGAGAAAAAGTGATAATACACCATTTATAAGTTTTTATTCAGTATATGATATGGTATGATAAAAAATGTTTCAAACATGAATAGCGAAGAGAGGATGAAGATCAGAGACGTTTCGAGGAGAGGAACAAAAGAAATAACGTCTAAGAGATTTGAGAACACGTGGCAACAGATTACCATGCTTGTCCGCCATTACACAACTCTTCCTTAGCTTCCTCAGCTTCTTCCCAATCTTGATTCTTATTCCCACCACTCTAAACGACGACGTTTTGATCGTAGTAGTTCTCTTCGGTCGCTGTCTTAATGTCTCTGTGTCGGCTCGTTGGAGAATCTTGTGGATCAGAAACTGAGCTCTCCTATGGATTATCTCATTAGGATCTTCTTTCTCTATCTTTGTGTATTCAGTTGGAATCTTCATCATTGCCATTTTGTTTTGGATCTAATGTTTTTCGTCTTTTTGTGTGACTAAGGGATGAGGACCATTGTACATATATAGGCATACATGTCGGGATTTTATATTGTTTGACTATATGAACATTACATGTGGAGTATCCATTATTCCAGTTGGTTCACGCACATATATTATACATATGGCATACTACATGTTTATATATAACTAGTTATACAGTTTTCTCTAACTTAAAATGTAGGATTAATTTTGGTTAGATTTCGATTCAGATTCGGTTCAGTAAATTTTGTTCGATAACTTGGGTTACGTACAAATTAAACACACTATATATTCAGACTAGGAGACAATTGTGTTGGCAATCGTGGATCGCTTTTTCTGTTATTGCATTCATAAGAGGATCTCAAGACAAATTGTGAGTGCGACGATTAATAACAATAGTGAAGGTCAGAAATCTAATTAATGATCGTATTAACTAAATAAATGTATAATGTAATGAAGCTACAATAGTCAACGGGAGGAAATAAAACGCTTCCTAAAGCTCTAAAGCATCCCGACACTAATTAATTTTAGAGGAAAGGTTCAATGTATCGCGGCCATGTTCACAGTCTTACAGCATTTTCCACTATTTCAAACAACCATTTTCCCTTTCTCATAACGTAAACTAATTTTAATTACATGTCCCCAAAATCTATAACCACCGTAGAAATTTACAATGACAAAAAAAAAAAAAATCGTCAAATGTACTTCTGTGTTGACCAATATAACAAATTAAGATCACGAGATTGCCATCGCTTGATCAACACAGACATATATTTGCGTATAATAAATTCACTCGTTTATACACGTGAAGACTACACTAACACTCCATCAGTTTCATAAAGAGTTTTTATGTCGTTTTAGATTTTTTTTTTCAAAAATAATGTCATTCTAAGTTTTTAATGTGATTTTTAATATTCAATTCCTATTTTACCAACTAATAAACTATATGTTTAAATTATTTACACTAAATTAATAATATATTAAATAAGGATAGATTTATATATTTTAAAAATTTATTAATCCACGTAATATTTTTTCAAACAACAGAAGTAGTTGTCGTTTGCGGATTCTGCTAGAATCGCATTGTTCAGACTTCTGTTTTTTGTAGTGATCATCAACTAATAAAACTATTCATGTTTTTCGTTCAATCGGTATGAACTGTCCTTAAAGGTGAGAATTATGGTTGAAAAAAGTAACAACAAAAATGATCCGAAATCTGTTTACACAACTGAAATTATTTGAGTAAAAAAGAGATCATGACTCCAACAGAGTAAAAGCAAAATCATAAAAACATAATGAAGCCCTAATTTCTCAAGACTACAAGATGATTTGAGTTTTCCTTTGCTCACTCCCCGCCTCCTCACTGTTCTTCAACCGACGTTCGTGATCGCGAATTAAGTCTTCTTCCTATCACTTTGGTCTTGCATGACAGAGTCATATATTTTCATTTTCCATTTGATGCATATATAATTAGAATCAACATTCTTTTAAACAGTAGGAATCAAATGATCATGAACGGAATCGGTGCCACGCCCTTTCAACAGATGGCAAATCTTTGCCATATGGCATGGAAGATTCCCCAACACTGTGTAGACATGATTATACCTCATGTAACTTCTTCTAGGTGGATTGTAATTTGTAAGATCAGGATTATCTACTCTTTGAGGTTTTACTATATTCAAGGATTCTACTACATCATCGGCTATATATAGTCTTTATCTAATCCAAACAACTACTTCTACTTCGAGACATGAGATCGACCTTTAAACCCTCAATAATTCAGTATTTTTAAAATGTTAAAAAGTTTTTGAAAAATCGAGAAATTTCATTTTTGAAAAAAAAAAACTCTTTACATGTATTTTTCTGTATCAAACAAAAGTGAATATTAAAAAAACCTTCACTGCCTTCTTCTCCCTTGCTCTGCGCCGTTCCGCCTTCTCTCTCTCAAACTCGCTCAATCTATAGAATCATTCCTCGCAGGTTAGCTTCTTCGATTTCCTTTCACCATTCCTGTGGCTTCGTTTCAAAACCTAAAGTTTTCTGATTTTTCGAATTCTTAAAGTACAGAGATTGATAAACCCTAGTCGTTTCCATTGATTGTAGAAACTTTTAACCTAGCTTAGTCAGGATTTAATCGGAATTAGTCGTTCAAACAGTTTACAAAGCAGCCCTGAGTGTTCCTATCCAATATCTTTCTTGCATGAAATCTGGAAAAAAAACTAACAATTAGATCGGATTAGCCTTTGGGTCCTGGAGATGCCAGACAGGTGCGAAACTGATCAATTGCAAATTGCAATGTACACTTGTCTGTGTAGGAAACTTTTATTGTTCTGTTAGTTACTTGGTTTCTCGTCTCTTTGACTATGAGGAGCTACATACAATGCACTGAAATATGATACTATGAAGAGATAGAACTACATAAATCACATTTCTTTTTGGTTTAATCCCTGGAAAAATTGGTGGATTTATCGTCTTTGAAGAAGTAGCCTAGTTGTGACTTAAGTTTATGGAGGAAAGCTACAAAAGGCTCTTTCTTTTTTGTTCCTTCTTGCGCTTCTTTTACGAGGCTCAATCTCTGTGAAAAGATTGATTTGGGGATGTTGTTAACTGGTTTGTTTCTGCTCACTTAAATTTGGGAAATTTTCACTTTTTTATTTCTGGTCAGGGTTAGGGTTTCATCCTCCACTTTCGCCAATGCCAAGCTTGTAACTTTGAGATCTTGTGCAGCTAAGTTGCATGTATTTTATTCCATGGCCGCCTCTGATCAGCGCCGCTCTCGCCACCACGATGAAAGCCCTTCAAAACCGAACAAGAAGAAGAAGGCAAACCCAGAAAAGAATCTCCTTGTCAAACTCCATTCCTGTTCCAAGTCCAATGACCTCTCAGCTGCTTTAGCTCTTTTTGATGAAGCTACCACTTCCAGTGACATCCGCCTCAGCCAGCAACACTTCCAGAGCCTTCTTTACCTCTGCTCTGCGTCCATTAGTGACCCATCTCTTCAAACCCTTGCCATTGACCGTGGCTTCCAAATTTTTGACCGTATGGTTAGTTCCGGGATATGTCCTAATGAGGCATCCGTCACTTCAGTGGCACGACTAGCTGCTGCCAAGGGTGATGGTGATTATGCTTTCAAGCTTGTCAAAGACATTGTTGCTGTTGGCGGCGTATCAGTCCCCCGTCTGAGAACTTATGCTCCGGCTTTGCTCTGTTTCTGTGAGAGATTGGAAGCTGAAAAGGGTTACGAGCTAGAAGAGCACATGGATGCTTCAGGTATTGTGTTGGAGGAGGTGGAGATCTCAGCTTTGCTGAAGGTAAGCGTTGCCACCGGCCGAGAAAACAAGGTTTATAGATATTTACAAAAATTAAGGGAATATGTTGGCTGTGTTAGTGAAGAAACTTCAAAAATTATCGAGGAATGGTTCTCTAGAGAGAAAGCTAGCGATGTTAACAATAGTGGGATTGGTTCGGATATTGAGTTGCTTAGAGCAGCTGTTTTGAAGAATGGGGGTGGGTGGCATGGTCTTGGGTGGGTTGGGGAAGGCAAATGGATTGTGAAGAAAGGTAATGTTAGCCCTGCCGGGAAATGTTTGAGCTGCGGTGAGCAATTGGCTTGTGTAGATACCAATGATGTAGAGACTGAAAATTTTGTGGATTCTTTGGTGGCTTTGGCTATGGAGAGGAAGGCGAAGATGAATTTGTGTGAGCCAAAGGCGGATTTCAGCGAGTTTCAGGTGAGAAAGAAACAATGGATGATTCCTCTTAGCTTGCGTCTAGTACTGTGTGGAATTTATAAGTCTGGGAGATAAAATCTTGCATGAGATCAATGCAAGTTTATGTTTCTTAGCTTAGTTAATTTTGTTAATTAGTCAGAGAAAGGTAATAGTGCTTGGAGTTCTTAGTGCAAAATAGACTTCAATAGCTGTATTTGTTTCTGCATTGTTCGTTTAAACTCTGCATTGATTTTTAATCGCTTTTAGCACGAATTATCATCAGTCGGTAAACATTCTCTTGTTCTGTATAGTTGCAAATGTGAAATTTTTAGCTTTATAACAGGCATTATCTAGAAAGAGAAGAAAAAATAAAAGGTAAGTGCTCTAATGTAGCTTCCATTTTTAGATTTGCTTGGATGTAATGTAGGTGTCTCTTATTGTTCGTTGTGGAATTCGATTAAGTTTGGTCCTTGAAACAGAGTTCTTATTGAAAAAAGAAGAAGTATTTATCTCCAATGTTGTCTAATTTACATTCAGATGGCATCCTTTTTTGAAACTATTTGACAGGAGTGGCTTGAAAAGCAAGGAGATTACGAAGCTATACTAGATGGTGCAAATATAGGGCTCTACCAACAAAATTTTGCAGATGGTGGTTTCAGTCTACCACAGGTATCATCGGTTTTTCTTCCTTTGCATTTTTTGAATACATTCCTGCGAATACTGACACAATGCACAATGGTGCAAAAAAGAGCAGCTTGAAGCTGTAGTGAAGGAACTATACAGTAAAAGTGGTGAAAAAAAATGGCCGCTGATTGTCTTGCACAAGAAACGGGTCAATGCGCTTTTAGAGAACCCTATTCACCGGAATCTGGTGGAAGAGTGGATTAATAACAATATCCTTTACGCAACTCCACCAGGCTCCAATGATGATTGGTATGTACTGACTTAAGCTTCTTTTACAAATCCCTCTTAACAGTTTTGGTTTGGTTATTCGATCTTTGTTTATTTTATTTTCTTTTAAGGTATTGGCTCTATGCTGCTGCTAAACTCAAGTGTTTGCTTGTGACTAATGATGAGATGAGAGATCACATCTTTGAACTGTTAAGTAACAGCTTTTTCCAGAAATGGAAAGAAAGGCATCAGGTAGTTATAAAATCTTCCATTCGGTTTGGAATTTGAAGTAAATATTTGATATTTGATGTTTTCTAGACATTAAACCGATGTTTAAAAGGTAAGTTTTTTGGTTTATGCTTTGGTTCAGGTTCGGTATACCTTTGTGAAAGGTTGTCTAAAGCTTGAAATGCCACCTCCTTTTTCGGTTGTGATCCAGGTTTATTACCATCTCAAGTCAAATTTGTGTTTTTTTTTTTGTATGAAATGGGTTTTTGTTGTTGTTTCTGACCTGAATCTGTGGTTTGTGTGGATATTATTTATTCAGGAATCGGAGAAAGGGTCATGGCACGTTCCGATCACGTGCCAAAATAGTGAGGAGTCTTTAAGAAATTGGATATGTATTACTAGGCAGAGTTGATTCACTCGCTGTCGTTGCTGCTGCTGCGTTTTGCTCTATTGCACACGTCAGCATCATTTTGACCAGTCTTTTGACGATTATGTCAAAGACCCAGTTTTCCACCGTCCGATGTTAAAACTCAGATCAGTTTTCCTCCGTTGATCAAAGTCTCTTTTAGTCGAAATCTTCACTTTGTCTTATTCTTGAAAGTAGTTTTTTTTTTTTGTTTTGGTTATCTTCGGACCGTTACGAACCGAAGCCACCCTGGTTCCAGTTTCTAGTTTGGGCCAACAGAAAAATGCCATTAAGTTAACTGTAGGGTTTGGCATTATCCTTTTAGATGTTTGCTAGTTTCTTTTTTGATAAAAAGTTGTGTTATTTTAATAATCAACACCATAAGTTATATGACTTTCTAATTAGTATATATTTAATAGAAAATTGAAATGAGACGGACATACAGTATAGTGTTACTTAAGGAAGTAAATACTATTTATCAAAAGTACGTTAGTTATTTCAATTTTTTTTTTAAATTTGTGAAAAGAAATGTAAACAACATTTATATATAATAAAACGGTTGAAGTAATAAATTAAAACTACTAAAAATCTAAATTTAAAAAATGGAGCTATAGTAAGATAAGCTGAATTTTAGTCGATGTATAGTCAATTTTTCGACTAAACGAATAACCTGTGACATTTAGGTAAGAAAGTTGTATTTTTTAAGATCAAATTATGAAACTAAAATTAAATAATGGTATTTTATTAATGGGACCAATTTTTTTTGAATTTGTGAAAAAAAATTAAACAACATTTATATTTTATAATGAAACGGTTGAAGTAATAAATTAAAATTACTAAAAGTCTAAATTTAAAAATGGAGTAATAATAATGAGACAAGCCGAATTTAAGTCGATGTATAGTCAAATTTTCGACATTGACTACACGATTACCTTGTGACATTTCCAAAATAAGGAAGATTGTGGGGTCGATTGGTATAGACTGTGACTTTAAGCTTTTGCTTTAGATTTTTGGCTGTAGAGATTTTGGCTTTAGAAGTTGTTGTCACTTTAAATATTGTAGACATTTTTTTATTTATCAAAAATATAAATTATATCGAATTTGAATCCGATGAACCGATGGTGACATAACAACAAAAATTACATAAACTACTATGTTATATGTTATGGTCAAAATTAAAATAAATAAATTTATCTTAGTAAAATGAATCTCAAATAAAAGAGAAAAATAAAATAAGAATTAATTGAATAAAATTTATTTATGATAAAATATACATAAATTTATAAAGTGTTTATAATAATTTTGGAGAGAAAAAAGAATAAAAAATATTAATTTTTCATCTCTCTCATTTCCGAGGCTTTAGAAAAAATCTGAATTTGAAGAGTAAAAAAAGAGACTTTAAAAGTTTTAGAGAAAAAAAAAGAAAGTAAAAGTATGATTAGTTTAGAATTGACTTTAGAAACTTTCAAATGCTCTAAAGTCTTCAAAGCCTACTTACCAATCACTCCCTGTATTTTCAAAGTCAAATTATGAAATTAACATTAAATAATAGTTTTTTATTAACAGGACTAAATTTAAGTCGATTTATAGTTAATTATTCAACTAAACGACGAATTTAGATATTACCAAAGTAAAGAAAAATATGTTTTTTGGTAAAATTTTGAGACAGTAGTTGAATTCATATATCACGCGTTACATATTTTTGGCAGTTTGACGAAAAAAGAACAAATTTTTGGCATATTCTTAATTTTTTATAGATTTTTTTAATTTATGATTTAGCCAACCTGTTAATAGTTAAAATAAATTTTGGCATATTATACAAAAATATATGAATATTAGGAACCATAATTAATTAAAACGAGACTTTTATTTTGCAAATAAATTAATAAACAAAATATAAGCGTAGAAAAATCTTCAGTACTTGAGAAAAAACCCATTAAAAGCCCATAATACGCTGCTTATAAATCGGAAGGAGAATGTACGAAACCAAACGACACAGAAACCCGCAAGAGAGCAAAACTTGAAGAAGAAGAAGAAAGAAGCAAAAGGAGGAGGTAGCCGAATAAGAATATCAAATACACTCAAATGTTTACGTTTGTGATCGTATTTTGATAAAACAGAGAATTCTACAATTTTTCGAAGCACCATTTCGCTTGCTTCACGTCGCTTGGTCGAGAGGTAATTCAATACACTAATTGTTTTTTTTTTTATTTCCATAATGCCAAAACTCCGATTTTCCTCTGGGAATATTTTTACCTTTTGTTTCTACGTCTCGATTATCCTGAATCCACGTTTCGATTATTGGATTCAGATTTATTTTATTATTTTTCGATTCGTTTTCAGTATTTTTGGAAATAAATTCTTCTGGTATTTCTCTTGTTTAATCATACAGAGGTTGATCCGTTTTTTTCTCGGTTTAAGGATTTGAATCATCTTTTGATTTATTTTTACTTTGTTATCCTGAATTGAGAGTCCATGGATCTCTTGATCCTTAGGTTTTTACTACGTTCTGATTTGGTCTTAAATCAGTTTTATAATTTCCAAGAATATATATATATACATATCAATTAGATTGAATCAGTGTGAAATCCTATAATGTTAATAATCCACACTTGTCTTTTGTGCATTGAACTCTAAATTATGCTCTGTTTTTTTTTTTTTGCACTTTCTCAAATTTTGCTCTGTTTATTACTTAGTTTATCGCCTCTGTTTTCTATATAAACGTCTCTTATGGTACTAAGTATAGTCTAAGCAAACTAACCGGTGTTTTGAGCATTTTTGTATTTGCTCCAGGATGTCTTTGATCTGTCTAACCAAAGTTACAATGCCATGAAAATATAAATGATAGTATGAACAAAATAAACAAATATCACATTTTCGTGTTTTTGTTGTCTCTGTAGAATGAATCCGCTGAATCTAGCCACCACAAGCTCACCTCCTCCTGTTGCTAATGATCTCTTGGCGAAGCGAAAGAGAGGTCGTCCGCGTAAAGATGAGACCTTAGCTCAACAAGAAAACTCTCATGTGACTCCAAAACCGGACATTAATTTGGTCGGTAAGATGGTTTCTGGTGTGGTCGAAGGATCTTTTGACGCAGGCTATCTCCTCAACGTTAAGGTGAAAGACACTGACACGAAACTGAGAGGTCTCGTGTTCATTCCGGGGAAAGTCACTCCGGTAACTCCAGAAAACGACGTGGCTCCTTGTGTTAAAATGTTCGGAAGAGAAGAAATCAATAACCAAACTAATGATCAGTCTCTCCCTAAAGATCAACCAATGAAAGATGCTGTCATCACTGACTTGGAGATTTCTGAATCTGCTCGAGATCTGACTTTAATGCCACAGAAGAGCAATGGCGAAAAACCAAAGGAAGCTATGATGGAGAAAGACGGAGTTATTGAAGAAGAACTCAAGAACCAAACTAATGATCAATCTCTCCCTAAGGATCAACCAATGAAAGATGCTGTCATCACTGACTTGGAGAATTCTGAATCTGCTCGAGCTTTATCTTTAATGCCACAGGAGAGCAATGGCGAAAAACCAAAGGAAGCTATGATGGAGAAAGACGGAGTTACTGAAAAAGGAGAAGCTGCAACTCGTCTAGTGGAGTTTTTTCCAACTCCAGAGACGACGATGACGACTGGTCAACAGAATCTTGTCTTGGTACAGAGAGAGACCACAGAGCAACAGAAATCTCCTGGTGAGAGTCGTGGGTTTGATCTTATGGCGGAGGAACCGGTTTGTCCAGGAGAGAAAGTGCCAGAGGAGCTTCAGCTAGAGCTTGGAAACAAGACAGTAATGAGTGGAGACAACGATGGCAACACAACGAAGACAGATCCTAAAACCTCTGCGTCGAAGAGTGGCTTTATAGCAAACTTGTTTGAAGGAGAAGACAAGAAGGTAGATTGTGACATGGAAGACGAAGAAGCTACTCCATCAGTGCAGTAGTTAAGAACTGTATTTGTGTTATTTATGTAACAGACTTATTTCTATTTCCTTCTGTTTCAGATCTTTTATTTAACAGACTTCGGTATTTGTTGTAAAACTATTTCTTCTTCTGGTTATTCAAACATTTGTTTCTTTTAAAAGTTCTAACGCGGGTCCCACCATCTAATCAATTATGACATAGAGCCCAAATTAGTTACAAAATGATGCATTTTTTCGTCATTAATTTTTTGTTTTTTTCTAATTGTCCGTCACGTTCTTTGTAAAGTATTTACAGATAAGGGTTATAGTAAATTTCAGCGGGAATTTAAAGATGGGTTTAAGTGTGTGTTTAGACCATCTCCAACCCAACTCTAAATCTCACTCTAAAATAGAGTTTAAAGCAAAATTCTCTCCAATCCCACTCTATATCTTATTCTAAAATAGAGTAATTAATAGGATTACTCCAAATATAAAGTAACAAATAGATTTACTCTATTTTTTAGTCATCACTCTATTTTAGAGTAAAAAATAGTGTAAGGTTGGAATAAAACATAATTCTATTTTAGAGTTACTCTAAAATAGAGTAAAAAATAGAGGAATGGGTTGGAGATGCTCTTAGTATATGCTTTGTTTCAGTATGCTTTTTTTTATGCTTTGTTTTGTTTAAGTAGATAGATTCTTTTTGTGAATTAGTGGAGTGATTATAATTTGACATCGATGTAGCCGCTTATTGGTTTTGTTTTTGAGTCATTAGTGGCCTTTAAAATGATTTAACTATCAATATATTGACTTGTTTTTCTTGCCTCATAATAGCAATAGCATAGATCAGTTGCAAATCTTGAACCCGAAAACAAACGAAATCACAACTAAAGTTATTAATTTACACGTGTTATGACCGTCCGATTAGCATCAGACGTCAATAAAACTTTTACTCTTTATTTTTGTCGGTCATGAAACCAAGTTTGCCTTGTACAATTCAAATTCATCTGGGTTTTTCTTTTTCTCTGCTTGGGTTTAAGAAACTGAACAAAAGATTCAATTTTTTTTTCCTGTCTTTTGTGAAATACCGATACTGTAAAAATTAGATCGTTTCCAGGTTTAGTGATTTCACCAAAGCTTCCTCTTCACTCAGATCTGATTCTTTTGGGGGAAGTCTGAAGAATGGATTTGCATTTGAAGAACTTATTTGGTAGGTTTCAGGATCAGTTCGGGTCAGGTCCGGGTCTTGGACCTGGATCCGGTGCTTGCCTGATGAAAGTTGAAGGTATATCTTCCAACATTATTCAGTCCATATTTAGAGCTTCAGCTTCTTTATACAGAAGTGAACCATGGAAGAGGCTCAGACCGGGTCATTTGTTCGGTGTTCGGGTCGGGAAAGACTCAGATTGGTCAGGAAAGAGACAACCTTTTCAATGTGTTCAGTTCATAGGAGGGGATGGTGGTGATATAGCAATCTATATGTATAGGTCCATGAACTATGCACTGAATATGACACATGATTCATGGGAAATGGCTCGAGTTCCTAATGTTGAGGTTTTTAGGGTCACTTATGAGCTTGAGTCACTGATGCTTCCTTCTAATAAGAGAATGGTTAAGTCTTTGTCTTTGGAAGTTTCTGGAGCTGATCGGTTTCCAGTCATCGATGTTGCTCGGTGCGTGACCTCTGGCGAGCTTCAATTCAGAAACCCGACACTTGAAGAGCTTAGGCTTGTATTTGCGGTAATGAAAGCTCTTTCACTGGTTCATCCTTTGCTGCTTCAAGAGGAGAAGCAAGTCAGGGGATCACCAAGGATGATAAAGTTTTCGCCTTTTATTGAGACTGTTGATGTTCAGTGGCCACCAGAGATGTTTAAAGGACATGATTTTGTTGCTGTCACGGTTTCGCATCCTCCTGGTCAATCATATGAACAGAAATCGAAGAAAACTGCAGCAATGGCACATGAGGATGATGAGTTGGAAATAGTTTCAGGCATGGACAATCTGCGAGTTGGTTATGGTGTAGAAACGGGTTTAAGACGGTGCACAATGTGTGAGAAAGCTGTTCACAGAGATGAGTCTGTTTGTTGTAGCCATTGCCATGCAACCATCTACTGTGGTTCAGACTGTGAGAAACGGCACTGGCGAGAGATGCACCGGAGTGTTTGTAGTCTCTATGAAGCTATGATGGGTAGAGAAGAAGAGCTCAAGATAAAGATCTTCGCTTTCTCGTGTTATGCTGAAAACCCATGTGAATGGCTTGGATCTTTAGGTATCCACAAAAAGGGAATGTGGAGAAGACAATGCGGTTGCTATTCTCACCGACCTTTCGGACTCTTACATGTCGTTTCCTCAGATGCACAATCTGAATCATGGGGAGGGCTTGTGGACGGAGATTATCCACAGGATTTACCAATTCAGAATCTGAATGGGCGTTCGCCAGGTATGATCCTCCTGCCAAATTGGTCAGATTACTATGATATTCGGTGTTTATCACCATCAAGCCCGGTTTCTGATATTCTCTCCTACCCTTTAACCCTTTACCACATATTAACAACACTAAGCACCCATTCCAAGAATCTGTTGCTCAAAGGGAAAGAAGTGATTGTCCATTACTTAGGTCCAGAACGAGAACTCGACTGGATCAAAGCATTTGCAGAGATCAATCACTTACTCAATGGATTAGGAACCGTGCAGATCATAATGGTTGGACCTGAAGTTCCATCTGACTTATGTGGTACAATAGCAACCACCTCGGCGACAAACAGCAGAGTCAAGGTGAGCTTTGTGAAAGGTTTGTACCAAGACGAGGCAACATACCTGACTTCACCGGACATCATTGTCGCCTTGAACTGTGACCTGGACGGGTACTCGAGCTGGGCAGGAGCGGTTGAGGCGGTGAACAATATGCGCATCCCGGGTTTCTTCACTGATAAGACAGAAGATGCTTGCGGAAATGCAAAGGCGGTTTTGCGTAACGCAGGGCTGAATATCTTTCATTCGGTTGCTCCTAACCCTTTCCGCTCACCTGTGAGGACTTGTGCAGAGTCCAGCAATCTTCCCTGTTACAGCAACGGCTTCATCCTCGGGGTGAATACATAAAAGACTGTCTAAATATTGCAAAGCGTTAGAATAAAAGAAAAACTTAGCCATTCTAGTGGCAACCGTGTTCATTCCTGTACAAAATCTCATACAATGGGGGATCTAACGTATCATCCTACTTTGCTTGGCGAGATAATCGTTTCTTTTTAGACGCTTTCTTTTTCAGTTTTGGAGTAAATACAATACGGCTTTCTTTAATTATACATTTAACATCTCTATCATCATTAGGAATCTTCGATACCATTGCCTTTGCACTTTTTGAATCTCCTGCAGCTACTAGAACCTGATACATCCTGTGAAGCCATAAAACCAAGAACCCATTATACATCATTCTTTTACCAGAAGAAAAATCCGACTAAGAAAAAAGCCACTCTCTTAGATTTAGGATATCAAAAATGAGTTAACTCGACTTTAATGGAGTATTCAACGGATCGGATATAAATCTTGTCCATTTAAAAAATCACTCTTATCAATGTAAGAAGAGATAAGAGAGCACTTGCCTTAGATAGTTGAGGACATTGTAGGGAAGTTCTGCAAATTGGTACTCTTTCCATACCAGTAGAGCATTCTGCTTATCCTTGGCATTGACACAAGCATGTAGAAGAAAATCTAGATTTTTTCTTGAAGGACATAACCCAAGCTCTTCCTTCATAAAGCTCACCAAGTCCAGCCCTAGCTTCACATCACTAGGCTCTGTTTCCGCTATCGACCTAAACACCTGATTTCAACAATAAGATTTAGTCGAATGTATACACATTTGAGACATCTAGAGGTTATAATAGTTGACAATTAAAACAAGTGAAGAGCTTGCAAAGGTTTTGAAAACTTATTAGAGAAATAGAATCGGACCTCTTCAAACCAATATTCCACAGCGATGTCATCCTTGGAGAAGTGGTTTTTGGTCTGCTTCAGCAAATCAAGAATAGAGCTACACAAAAGGAGTTGAATGAAGAATAGGATAATTAACAATGATGGAGTATATGCGAACTAAACATAGAACACACATAATCTACTGTACCTTGACTTATTGTTGCGAACAGCAAACACGATAATTTTGAAGAAACACTCTATCCACCATTTATAATCACGCAGCTCATGAGTCAGTTGAACCAGCGTTCTCAACTCTTCGTTTGTATCAGAGTGATCCTACAGAAAAATAATTTGAGGTCATTGCAATACGTAATGGTATCTCTAATTCACTATTAGTCGGCTAATTTAAGAGAAAAAGATATGATTAAAGTACAAACTTACTATAAGAGATACAATAGCTTTTGGCTCTACGGGGCAGCCGGCTTTCGTCATTTCTTCATAAATGCTTAAAGCATCTGTTATTTTTCCATTTGATGCCAGAGCAGATATAAGCACACTTTTCAGCTCATTGTGATCCTTAGCCGGAACTTCCAGGTCCGTGAGCACCTAAAGTAAGAACAAAGCTTGAGCACTTACACTAAATTATGAATATAGTCATTCGATAAGTAACATATAATACGCATGCTTACCTGTTTTGCCTTCTCAAACTGTCCGCATGATGTATATGCTTTTATAAGGGACATGTAAACGTGCTTATTAGCTTGAAGTCCTGCTTGCTTCATCTCCTCATAATACTTTGAATAATAAAAGAAGAAAAAAAAACAGATTATATTTCTCTCATACTCCAGCATTATTTATGTATGTATGGACGGGTGACAACTGACAAGAAAAGGCTGAGACGAGGTAAAATATCAGTAAAATCCAGAATTTGATTACCTCCTCAATAGCTTCCTCCTGGCCGCAATAGTTTATTAGATAGCTAAAAGTCATGGAATTAGGTTTAACATCAGCTTCTTTCATTTCCTTGAGGACCATTAAGGCTCTGTTCACTTTTTTCTACAAAACCATACAAAAATTTCAGTCAATAACAACTCGAGAGACAATACGGAGCACGCAGAAATGAACAATCCATCGGTCTTGATTTTGCAAATAATTTCAGAGATCAACGCCATGGTCTTAAGCTATATTCATTGTTTTACAGCTGCTAACTGTGCTTCTTTGCGTATTGCAACAATTTTAATTCCATGCATATTTCATCAACATTTATAATTAAAGGAATCATTTAGATAACGTTAAAACAATAGTTAGTGGATTCTATAATAGGTGAGAGAAGGAAAATAATTGAAATGAGAGCTTAAGAAATTACCTCCCGGAAATATCCTGCCAATATAGAATTGTACATGCTAGAGTTTGGTGCCAAATTGAAATTCTTCAAATTACCTAGCATATTATATGCACCTTCAAACTGCACGGAACCGAAAGTTTGAGAGCAAATTTTTATGGTTGAGAAACAATCGTTGCATCTGTGAGAAACAGCGCATTCATATTCATTTTCTAGGGTCTATAAAACAAAATCACGACAGAAAGCAACTGAGGCTGATAGAATTCGAAAAGCTATTACATCTTTGATTCTTATGCACAAACTTATCAATCTCCTGAAAGTCTCATTATTGGGCTTCACACTCTTGTTGCTCATTATTGAATAGATTCTTTGCACCTGAAAGAGAAAAAGTATGACCAAACACAGTTCTGGTTAACTTGAGTATGAGAAAGACGATGTAGGTGATCTCTACAGAGCATATCAATGACCAGCCTAACTAGCTATTCTATTGGATGTAGAACAGATAATGAAGGCAGAACAAAAAAAAAGAGATTGGGACGAAATCCAAGGAACATGCTTCAAGCAAAAGGAGGTCGGTACCAAATTAAACTCAAGAATCTGCTCGACGGCATGTAACAATGAATGCAGGATGCTTGCCGAGATTACCAGACCTGCTTCACACATATTTTCAACTACATCAAGAGCAGTGACCACCTACAACAAAGGAATGATCATTAGTCAACTATGGAGAGTACCGGAAATCAAAGTTGAAATTAACAGAAGCGTACAAATACCTCATTCGAGCCACAAAGATAACTAACAAGCTTCTCATAGGATGTAGATGAAGGCACGATATCTAGTTCTTCATGCAACTTGTTAAACTTCAAAATGGCATCCTCTACCTTTAGTCACAAAATATGTAAGAACATGGACGGTTAGGAGCTATAGGCTATCTTAAAAAGAACCTTAAACAACTTAGTGCTACTTGAGAGATGTGAGTGACTTTAATCTCAGTTTCTGTATATGGGGTCTGCTACCATTTCCAAACAATATTACTGATTAGTTATTTAGTTACTCACTTCAATTGGTACATTGAAAAAATGGCATAGGATTCAAAACAAATATTGAGTTGTTTCAAGGACACTGGCCAAGTTTGTAGTCTACCCAACACGAAAAGCATGTGTAGACCTAACAATCTCAAGAGCTAGAAGATTGCAAATTTCAAATCCAAATAGATGTAAACATCTTGAGAGACACTAATGGATATATAATTTATCATTCTCGGGGAGAAGAAAAAAAAACAATCACCTATGTATACGTGGTCAGGACTAAGTTAAGAAATCAATACCAAAAGATGAGAAGAGAGATAATATTGAGCTACAAGATTTCAATGGATCAAGGATAGACAGAATATTTGGTTAGCAGACTTCACTTTTTCACAAGAAGCTTGGAATCAAATTAATTTAACACACCCAAGTGATATCTATTTCAGTACCACAAAATATCTAGGAAGAGACTTGGGTGCAAGAAACATTGTCAATGAACTAAAGTCACCATATTAATGTTAAAACCAGATGCAAATATTCTAGAAACAAAACAAGTAAAAGACCTGAGTTAACAACAGCGTTGATAAATTGGCATGCATTATATATAGAAAGTCCTCACCGTTGAATTTGGGATGCAAGTTGCATAGCTAAATATGAGATTTGAAACTGTCTCCACTCCATCTAGAAACGTTAAGAAACCATGTTACAATGCTATAAAATGATCTCATGAAATTTAACATGTTACTATGTAATGAGTCATCAGCAAGTAATTTTTTTGTGGTTTGCATCATGTATGAATTGGTGTCAACTACTATATAATGACTCTACATCCACCTTCAAAATACCAACACGGTAAAACAACACAGGTTATTTCAATCGACTTATATCCACCTTACCACAGTCTCTTAGTTCCCAAAGCAACTTCATTGCAACAGACTCCAATAGTGATTTTCCAAGGTATCCAAATATGCTTTTCAAAACGTCTGGTGAAGAAACTTTTGTTATGTCGACAATCTCTAAAAGCTTTTGAAGATTTTCCTTTCTGTCTTTCTCACACAGTGCAACCAAATAATATTCTGCATGATGACCAAAAAGTTACGTTGAGAATAAAGAAAATGAAATACCAGAGTTCTAAATGAATATAATGCGTGTCCCGAGTATGGCGTACCTTGTAGGATTGACAAACTTATCCCACTATCGTCAATTGTATTGCAAAGTTCATGGATCTTCTCTTCGTCGTTGACTTGGATCCAAAGAAGCATTTCATAATAGACAAGTTTCCTAAGAGACTCAGGACTTGCATCCCTAATGAAATCTTTGAAAATTTGGAATTCCTCTACCATTTCCATATCAATTAAGTACTTAAAAAAAGGCCCATAAGTTCCTTCGTCTATAGAGAACCCAAGTTGTCTCATTTCTTTGAGAAATTCAATAGCCTTCCCAATTTGATCAAGAACATATTCTGCATCATTGCTTCTCCTCGCGTGTTCTATGCAAAGTTTAATCCTTGCCTTGTACTCTTTTTCACCCGCCTCTTTTCCCATTTTAGCCAACACATCAAGCATAGTCTCGGTGCCCAACTTCCGAGCACAGCCTTGAGCAAACTTCTTCATAAGCTGTGACTGATTTTTCTTGAAATTATCTGTCTGCATCCTACCACGTGACACCTGTTTATGCCTTGACGACGGAAGAAGTTTCCCAGACAGATAAGCTGACATCTCCCATGCGTTCTTCGAAGAACCTTTATCGTCAAACAGTTATTACATTTCACAGTGCAAAAAAAGGTATCAAATGGACTACACACTATCTATGAAATGGATGAATGTGATTGAAGTCATATTATCCAACCACTTGAGAGCTCGTTAACAAAGAATAAGTACCTAACTCATAAAACAAAAGCTAAGAGGCGTACATACCATGGAACGAAGACGAGATCTGACCCGCGAGTGCCCTTTCCCCAAAATCTACAAAAGGCACTAGAAACATGATGAAACTAATTGGAAATCGACCACTTCAAAACATCATCCAGAATAGAAAAAAAGAACAATAGGTTCCGCAAAATGATTAATGATACAGATTATTCGACTAGCAGAAAGAGAGAGAGAATCGTACCTTGTCCAGTGTTGGACGAATCGATGCAAGACTTAAGCGGCGAGAGAATCTCCGGAAATGAACTCCATGACACTGTTCCACAAATATGATTAACGGGAAGATGAAGAATCGGATTCAACTCTCGTGTTATTCTTCTAAAGAAAAAAAAACATTCACAATTCTGAAATGGCTCAAATCGGAGAAATCTATGAAGCATAGAAAAAAATAATATAGAAAGTACCTATTCCAGTAACTTCCAACTCGCGAGAATCTCCGGCGTTGGCTTCGGCAGTCTTGACGGGGTTTGAAGATTTTTTTCCGGCGGTTCTCATCCCTAAGCGCAAAATCGCGCTTAGTTTAGTCTTCCCCTTCCTTAAAGCCATCTTCACATTGACAATGTTAACCAAATCGAATGCACGACGATCAAGCCGCAGAACGAAATGTATGACAAAACCCGCCGTTAAACCCCTCCAAAATTTCGTGTTCGAGTGTAGTGGCAGTAATGTAATTAATTGCTGAAATTGAGGGTAATTGAGTAAGATAAACGCTAAGAAGAGGTCCTGTAATTTCTCTCTTTTTTTCTCTTACCGTCCTGCAAATTTTCCTCTTTTGAAATTTTTTGAATTAATAAATTAGAAGTTTCTCTAAAATTTAGAAAAAAAAAAAAAACTATTAGACCAATCCCGACAAGTGGTATCTAGTATCTGCAACTTGCGAGGTCGAACCAAATGAGTGGCTGCAAACACTCGAAATAATTATTTATTGTTACTGACAATAACCACTAAATAATCTAGAAAATAAAATAAAATGATTAATAGGTACTTAAGATCTTAATTTGAAGGGAACCATGGTATTATTTAGTGATCAGTGACAAATACTTTAATCATCCAATCGAATTCGCCACATCAAATTAAACTTTAAAGTAGAAGCATTTTTAGCAAGTATTTATTTTTCGAGAATATCAAGAATTGCCCCCACACGCAAGTCGACAAGTTTGCTGGTTCTTTTTAACCTTTTTTCATAAATGACCTACCAAAATATCAACTTTTCAAGTGTTTTTATTTTAAATTTTGTTTTGTTACATTCATTTATTATCGACTTTTCAAGGTAGACAACAAGTTGCTCAAATGGTTCAAGTGGTGGCATCTCTTTTACTATAAATAGGAACCAAAATCATCAATCAATCGACAAGAAACATAAAAAAAAAAACAAGAGAGAGTAAATATACCAAAAAAATATGGATTTTCAGACAATTCAACCGACACCATGGGAATATGTTCTATCTTCTCAAATTTCTCAAGAGAATCATATTCGTTGGTCTCAGTCTCCAGATTCTCACATTTTCTCTGTTGATCTCCCTGGTAATACTCACTAATATCTCTCTACATCACCGGTCCATAACAATTGTATAGAAACTACAGCATTTCTCAAATCAAATTTCTTGAATCAGGTCTGAGGAAAGAAGAAATAAAAGTGGAGATCGAAGATTCTATATACTTAATCATACGAACGGAGGCGACGGAGAGATCGCCGGTGAGGAGTTTCAAGAGAAAATTCCGGTTACCGGAATCGATAGACATGACCGGAATATCAGCTGGTTATGAAGATGGTGTGTTGACAGTGATTGTACCAAAGATGATTTTGAGAAGGAGAAGTTTCTTCATTGATCCTTCTGATGTTCCTCAAAGTCTTCAAGTTCTTGCAAGAGCTGCTTAAAAGGCAGTTTTGTTAACATGAGTTTGATCTTTGCTTTAAAAAGACTGGTTTGTTCCGTTCTTAAAAAAAACAAGCAAAAGTGTAATTTTTTTCCTTTGGTCGTTAACCGTTATGTGCAGTTTATATATTAATCCAAGTCCTAAGTTTATGTCTCAAAAGGAAAGAAAAAAAATGGTTACATGAGATGTGCTTCGATCTCCTTATTATTGACAGCTACATCAAGAGCAGTGGCCACCTATAATACAGAGGAATGATCCTTAGTCAATTGTGGAGAGTTAACCAGAAAAATAAACACCTCCTTCAAATCACAACGATAAGTAATAAGCTTCTCATAGGATGTAGATGAAGGCGTGATTTCTAGTTCTTTTGTTCAACTTGTTGAACTTCAAAATCGCCAAAAAATGAAAGCACATGGACCATTAAGAGGCGTACCTTATCTTAAAAGGAACCTTTATCGACACTCGAGAGATGTGAGTGATTTCAAAATGGAGACTGATTCCATTACCAATGTATACGTGGTCCGTTTTTGTAGACTAATTGAATTTTGTTTATTTTAGTTATAGACTTTTAACATCATATATCGCACAATCATTTTCCAAAACACGTGAAAATGAATGTTACGACGGAATCTATTCAAAATGTTAAAACGTGAATAAGTGGTATACCATTTATCATTCAAATATATAGTTCCGACTCATGAGGCCCTTATTGATCAAACCATAAAATCATTTGTGATCCCTGGAATTGACTCCCGATTGCTTAGCGACGGTACGATGGGAAATCTTCAAATTGGTATCAATATTTTTACGCTGAGAAGCTCTGTTCAAGATATGGCCATTACTCTTCAAACCCTTCTTAGCTTTCCTTTCTTCACTCCTGTTTATGCTGCCGATCATTGCATCATTGTCTACACAAGGGAATACGAAAGCCGAATCATTGTTATTCCATATATTCAGTTCAACATTGTGTGACACTATAGCTAAAGCCCTATGGAACTATCATAGTAATCTCGTTATTGCCAGTAAACGATTAAGAATGTAAACACTATAGCCTATAGATCGAAAGCTACCAGGACTTGATACAACAGCACGTGGGCGTAAGATCGGACTGGCTTTGGTTTTTTGTTTCACTTCAATGTCAGCTCCTCTGATATGGTTATTCATTTCCTTGGATTCACTTTCAGACATGAGGACACTTGGTATGTAAATCTTAGGAATCTTTGCCACATATATTTGCAAATCTTCTTCTTCATTATTCTCTGTCCAAATGAAAGAAACAAAAAGAGAGAGAGTATCAAAGATAATTTTTTTCAGAAAATTGTATTGGATTGGCAATCTCTAGTGGTGTTAAACAATTGAATCAATGTCAGCTAAGGACAAGCACAAATAATCCAAATCTTCTACACATATAATTTGATCTACATCAAAAACCAAGTCATTGTTTTTAAACATATAAGTATAAACCGAGTCAACCCTAAAGATCTAGCTCTAAATCTAATAAGAGAGTCAAACCCAAAGGGGAAAAAAGCAGAGAGAATTTACCAGAGGCACGAGACTGGAGATAGTTCGAGTTCCGACAAGAACCTCTGTCCTTGCAATTACCAGATTCGTCTTTAGCTTTCACTCTCGGGTACACTACAAAATTCAAAGAAAAAAAAGGGAAATTTTAGGGAAAATATTCCGACGTGTAGTTACGTTCAGCTGATTTTTGATTCATCAGAAATATACAATTGAATCGAAATCGATGAGCGATCAAAAACAGTGAAACATCAAAAATTTCCAAGCAAACCCACTTACTAATTTTGGTTCCAATCTCGATCCAATTTTTTGTTTTTGGTATTGAATTGGAACCAATCGTCTGATTGATCGGTCTGCACAATGGCGTAAGGTTGGAAAAAGAGGAATATGAATGAAATTGATATTCATAAAATATTCTTTTTTCTAGTCCATTGAGGTCAAACTCTTCATGCTCATGTTTTAATACGACTCAAAAAAAANCATTTTTTAAAAAAACCAAAAAAAAAAAAAAAAAAAAATACGACTTTTTTTTTTTTGTCAACGTTTGAATTACGTCTCTTCTCTCACCAGCCGTTGCTTCTTTCTTTTTCCATGTGATTTTTTTTTACTTTTTGGTCACGTTCCATGTGAATTTAAGTTATTTAACTTGGAATCTCACTCTTCTCTTGTCACGAGTTTAGATTGGGCTTCAAGGCCTTAAAAATTAGGCCCAATTAACTGAAGGTTCGAGACAAAAGAAAAAAAAAAATATCATAAAAAGTCTTTTCGAAAGAAGAAGGAAGAAAGGGATAAAAAGCCACAACAATGGCGTTGAACGTCATAACATCTGGGCGTATATCTTCGGCCACGTCTATGAGCTTTGCTTCCACCATTAAAGCCTTCGTTAGACCTTCTCTCTCCCTCAGAGCCACTCGATCTGCTTTCTCTCCGTCGCGTAGCTTCCACGGTGGTCGTATTGTGGCAATGGCTTCTTCAGCTCCGGGATCGGTTAATAAGCCAGAGGAGGAGTGGCGTGCGATTCTGTCTCCTGAGCAATTTAGGATTCTGAGGCAGAAAGGCACTGAGTAAGGGGATTTTCTTCATCGATTTCGTGTGGGGATTTTGAGTGTTTGTGTTCTTGCATGTGTTGATTTTCGATTGGATTGAGCATCTGGCTTGGGAAAATTGGAGGGTTTGATGATCTTGAGTTAGATTATAAATATGGTTTCGTTATTGTAGAAAATACCTTTCTAGATTTCAAGTTTAATCTTGTCTTAGATGGTCTTCATGCAATGAATTAAGATTCTTCTCATGATGCACAATGTGTTGCTATATGTATAGATAGAGATATATTGACAATTACAGTGATTTGAATCATTGTGCATGTAGTTTATTCTATATCTCTCATGAAAATTGATATCAGGTGAGTGTAGTAACTAGTAAGCATTTGTGAACAATCCGAATTCCTTTTTTTTTTTTTTCTGTTTCGTTTCAACATATTTTTCAAAGTTTTCACTTTTCTTTCGACATTGTTGCTGTTGTATATGGTAGTCTCAGATGCTATCAACCTTACTTTTAGGATGTCTCAGCTCAGGTGAGATGTGAACATGAAAATGCTTCTTACTCTTGTGTCTTAATTTGGTCTGCCTTTATTGTCTTTCTTGGTTCTCTTAACACTAACAGCAAGAAGCCAAAGAACTTTAAATAGAATCTTCTCTGTGGTTGAAGGATCAATGAATATCATAGAATGTGAAGTAGAGTTCAGTGAAAGCAAACAGATCCCAAGTTCTATAACATCATTATTCTAACGGTCTTACACACGTAAATGTAGATATCCAGGAACAGGAGAATATAACAAACTATTCGAGGACGGCATCTACTGTTGTGCAGGATGTGGAACTCCTCTATACAAATCCGCCACCAAATTCGACTCCGGTTGTGGCTGGCCAGCTTTCTTTGACGGGATCCCCGGTGCTATAAACCGAACTGTAAGATTCTCGATCAAGAAATCATTATCAGAACTCATGATTTGAGAAACTAATTACTGAAAATATATTTACTCAGACCGATCCAGATGGGAGAAGAATCGAGATCACATGTGCGGCTTGTGGAGGACATCTCGGTCATGTTTTCAAAGGAGAAGGCTTCCCTACTCCTACCGATGAGCGACACTGTGTAAACAGTGTCTCTCTCAAATTCTCTTCTGCAAAGTAATCCAAGATATTTTTTTAATTCATAATCTCCTTCAAGATCAATAAATAAAACAAAATCTATCTTTTACATTCCTACTCATGTGATATTATGATTCCTTGTTTGTTTGCTTTGTTTTCTTCTTCACTTTCCAAATTATCGTTGAACTCTTCGTATGTACTATAATAAACTTTGGTTACTTTATAACAACTCCTCGTTCAATGATATGGTGATTTTATTTTATCATAGACATATACTTGTTGAGGTTTTAATTTTTTACTTCGGGTTTTACGTGCAGAATGTTTCAAGTTGTTTTAAGAAAACACTTTTCAATTGAGGAAATGAAAAGTTACTCTGATTTACTCAAGATGTAAGAGCTTATTCTTCTGGAACTGAAGAAAGAAAGCATGAGCTCAAGATCTGACGACATGAATCTTCTGAATCCGATTCATGTGAAGTCATATCTAACACGAATCAAAGAAGCTGTGACAAGAGACAAAAGAAATGATGCTGAAAGAAGCTGTCATACCATTTTATGTTCTGAAATCTGCAAGGATTCTTGATTAAGCCAAGTTAATTACAGAACGTAAACAGAGCTGAGTTTTCGCAGTGCACTGATCAATGCACTTTTTACAAAACTAAACAGACAAACACAACAGAGTTTGAAACCAAACCAACAAATTCATCTGCTGGTTATAAGCTTTAGAAGGTCAGTAGCCTCTTTTAATCTTCTCTCACTCTCTTCTTTTCCACTCTGACCCTTAACGTTCCTGAAATCACACGATTTCTTTATATTATTTGGATCTAACACACGATTTTCAGTATGTGATTCATACTTTCTTAAAGTTAGACAAGAAAAAGGGGAAAAAACTAACCTTTTCTCAAAGTTTGCCTTACGAGTTAGCTCCTCAACTAAGGCTTGTAACCGTTTTACCAATGCTGGAAGCTTTCGAACTGCTTCTACGCCTTTACGGCTATTGCATATCTTCTTCAGAACATCTGATGCAATGAAATAAGCTTCTTCTTTGTTCCTGGAAAAAAAGAAAAGCAACGCAAGAGTGAGACAAGATGAAACTTCAATCTTAAAGAGTAGATTCTAGAACTAAATGAGGACCTGAGTAATTCCCAGAAGATTGTTTGAATGGATCCTTTCGTCTCGACTAGCTCATCTGCCATTTGTGGATATCGAGCAAGGTGTCTCAAAGTTGAAAGTGCATGTTTTGAAACTTCTTGATCAGGGATGCTTCTGCTTGCAGACCGGATCAATGTTAGCAACTTGTCTATAGCTCCAGCTGCCACAAGCTCTTCACAGCATTTGTCAGAGTATTTTGTTGCCGAATCTGTAGAGGAAACATGTTATAGTCTGTTCGCATGGTTCTGTAAATAAAGGAAGCTGAGAAACTCACCCAAAGTTTCACAAATGTGAAGAATGTTGTGGACCTTTTTCATGCTCAGTAGTTCCGAAAGCGCAGAAAGAAGCTTGTTTATCAACCGTTTCTTGTCATCTATGTTTGCTGCAGAAGTTTGCATTCTTACTCTCAGATCCAGAACTTGAGCTTTTGAGGCTTTGCGTGTGAGATAGCCTCTCCAGTGTGACTGACAGATTCAAGGGTTTGAAAAATAGAAATGAAACTTGAAAATTTTGGCTAAAAAGAACGCTAATTATTACTGAAAGTGAAGAAGGACAAAAGAAGAAAAGTAGCTGTCGTTATATCTTACTTGAATCATGACGATGTTATGTCTTTCCATAGAAATTCTTCGCCTGGCAAATAAACCTCGAATATGCCTCTGTATTAAGACTGCTGATTTTCTTCTCACATTCTGTGAATGGAGAAATCTCCACCAACGCTGCAGTTTAATGACGGAACGGATCCGTCTTGACATCCCAAAGCTGTGTTGTGGAAGTCTTGAAACGCCTTCGTCAAGTTTTGAACAGAGAGAAGAAGCTCCTGCGATATTCAATTTGCTTAATCATCTATATGTTGAAGAAACGATAATCCCCTCCAAAAATAATTATATGTAATCAGCTAAAAGTAAGGTACTGAAGAAATGGCTTAAGCACCTTGAAGCCTGCTTCGACCATTTTGTTCCCTAACATGCCGTTGAACCTTCACGGCTGCATGCTTATAGCGATGAAATGACATCATGCAGTTAAATTTTCGGATAGCACTCTGAATGCATATTATTGCTTCTCTCTGAAGATAGAACTTCCTTCTCGCCAACCAACCACGGCAATATCTCTGCAGTTAGTTGCAGATAGTTAATAAAGCAGGGGTAGAGTATACATTGAATCAGCAAGTTAGAGATGCAGATTCTAGCTGTGGCTTTATGTAAGAATATATAAAAATCAAGAGGCACCTCAATCAAAAAGAAAGGCTAACAAGCCAGGAACAAGAAATATCAAAGGCAAACAAAAAGAGGTGACAAAGAGGAAGAGAAAGCTGGATGATGAAACAAATTGGGACAAGCAGAGGGTAACAAAAGAGCTACAACTTTTTGTATATGGACAGTACATAAGCAAAACATCGGACGACCTGAACAAACTTACTTGGATAAGTATGGAAGAAATATTGTATGTCCAAATCCTTCTGCGTGTGATCCACCCACGAACATAAGATTGGATGGTAATAGAAGAGATAACTTTTTCTTTATAACTCCTCCAAGCTAGCTGAATTTTGAGTGCTGCTTTCAGCTCATGATGAAGGTTGCTCTGATGCCTCCTTACAGCTTTTTGAATGACAGAAACAAATTTCCTCAACTTGATGAAGCGACTTCGTTCAACAATGAACTTGACATATCTAGCTACAGGTTTTAAGTTGGCCAATCTTTCTGCAGGAATAACAAAACTTTCACCAGAGAGTAATTTCTTGATCTGTCAATGACAATGAATACTCACAAACAGATAATTACCTGATAAATGTAAAGTAACTTCCTCAACAGTTAATTTCTCAAGAAGTTCTATATGTTTCACTGAAAACCATGCCCGGACAGCAGCTTGTAAGTATAGGATTGCACTCATATTCTTACTAAACTTGCGGCGCGCATGAAGTCCCCTAAGATTCGCTTGTATGACTACTGCTGCAATTTCTGTAAGCAAAAGAGCCAAGAGGTAAATCAAATAGTGGATAGATTCCATATTCAATACTCTTATCTACCAATACAATCAAGCACCATCTATAATAGTTAGATAGTAAAAAGGTAATTGTTATAGAACTTGACTCACCTCGTTGCAAATCCGTAGTGCATTTGCTAGACAGGGAGCCTTGCAGAGTGTGGCTACTAGATTTTCCAACAGATTTTTGGTTTTGGTTTGCCATGTCTTGCCACCAGGCTTTGATTGCCTGGAACCTTTTAGTAGCATCTAGAAGAAGCATCACATTTTTTGACAATCAATACCAGCAATATATGTATATTATCACCAAGCATGCTTGCTTCATTCAACCAATTGTAAGAAGCTGAAACTCTATAAGAAACAGAAAGAGTAATAAGAGGAAATAAATATACTGCAAATCTCTGATAGACTTGTAGGCATCTAAATAAACAGGCCCGGTTCCCATTTTCTAAAATCATATACTTTAGGGAAAGTCAGAAAGAGATGAATGGGAACCTTCTCGATTTTCTCTGTCCGGTTCCTTATTTCTAACTTCTTCAGAGCTGCTGCAACTGATGCGCGAATATCTCTTCTCCTGAGCTTGACAGCTAGAGCACAGCAACTTATGAAAGTTCAGTTGCTCCTGAGAAAAGAAGGAATTTTTTTTAAATAACCTGTCAATGGAAAATCTAACTTCCATCCAGAAAATCAATCAAGGAAAGCCATATTTTGTTGGTAATAAAGCAATACCATATTCTCCTTGACGATCAGCTTTGATGATAGGAAAGCCAACAGTATTATTACACTTTGGTTGCTAACTACTGCATTATGTTCCAGTAGGTCACCAATCTGTAGAACCTATAGAGATCAAGACATTAATAGGATTAACGTGGCACCATACTTACAGAATTATCTTAGCCTAATTGAAGCAAACTATCTATTGCAAAAAAAAAAAAGGGCACCTTACTGTAATTCAGTTTTCACATCTCTAAACTCTAGTAATCTTTTTTAACTTACAAATAACTTAGACATTCACACGCTGAATATTATTACCTCAGGAAAACTTCCCAAAAGTGCTGTCAACTTTTGTGACAGAATGAAATTTTGAATTGCATCATTGTAATCGGTATTAGACATCACTGATTGAGGGCCTTGTCCACTACCAGGATCCTGGAATTGATATAAATTTTAATCCAAAAAGTATAGCACAGCCTATATTATAAGATACGTGAAGAGAAATGGCCTAGTTAAACTTCAATGCAACGAAACTGATTTGGAGTTAAAAAAATTTCATACCTCTTGGTGAAGACAAGAACAGCAAACTTCTCGACGAAAATAGTAGTCAAGCAAGAACCATATCCCCTTTCCATCAACCAATGATGCAAAGCTTTCTAACTTGAAGTCATACTTCCTGGTAATTGACTGAGTGAAGAATGCACATGCAAGTATTGTACATGGTTAGACATATAGGACATAGGCAAAGATAACGCCCACAACTTGGCTGGAAAAATTTCAAAGGATATCATAATAAGGTACCTGGATCCAGTTCAAGAGCATTTCCAGAGGACTAGACATGGTAATTTGATTATTCTGTAAAGAAACCCAAAAAAGAAATAATTGAAGAGAGAAAAATAGTGTAACTAGAGAATTGTCACCAAGGAAATCAAGTGAGCCTTAGCCCTTACCTGTTCCAGCCCCTGGACTTTGTCGATTTCCTCAGTCAAGAGTCTCTTATTGATCAGAAGAGGTAGCTGCCCAGTTCAAATAGCATACATAACCAGTAAAAATCAGATGACGCGTGCAGCAATCCACCAAAAATGGACAAAGAAAAACAAGAGACACTCACCTGCAAATGTACAAAAATGTTCCATAGCAGCGAAATAGTGAGCTCTCTGTCGCCATCTGCAACATCTTCTCCAGTTATCATCATTCCTTCATCATCTTTCAAGGAAACACCAGCATCCTTCAGATATTGAAGCGCAATTCTACAATTGGCCAAGTTCTTCTTTCGATTGTCGGATGGAACTAACATTTTCTGTTTGAACAAAAGCCTCTCACGATAAATCTCACTCGCTAAATAAGACATAACTGGAGGTTCTTGATTAAAAATCAATTTAAAGACAAACCGTTAAAATTGACGGATCGTGAAGAAGTAGTTGAATGGCTCTGCAGAGCAGCACGCCATCTTGGAGGTCACCAAATAAGTCTCTCACTCTAAAGTCATATTCAACTAGAGGAGACTGCGATAGCCATTCCAATTATCGAAGTGAGTGAAACATCATATACTTAACAATCTAGATCTAATATAAGACACTGCATCGACTCTTAACTAAAAATTACCTGCTGATAAGGTATTTTGTACCCTATAATCACTAGATGCGCTAGGAGATTCCCTTCTCCATGCATTACATCAGAGGACAAGAATTCTATATATGTACAAAGTAGGAGATGAAAATTTAGCCGCAGTAAACATGACAAAGGCAAGAAAACTGACAAACTAAATAGCAAAATCTAAGAAAGTACCACATATAAGTTGATGGCTAGACTTTATGCTAGATTTCTCTGAAAACATGAGGGGTGAGCCACCATCTATCCCATCAATCCCATACTTGAGTGAAAGGCAACTTTGAGATTTAGCTCTATCGATTACAAGGACGAGCAACAGAATCCTCTTCAAAATCACGGTTCCAAGGGCTTCATAGTATCCTGGTCTGTATAAACCCTCAACCATCTTGTTATAGGCATAGGCTCTAGCAAGGCCATCATGGGAGAAAAACTGCTTGTTGATTACCATCTTCAAGAATGCCATTTCTTGGTCTGAGTTAACTTCACTGTCAGACAAAAAGGAATCACCGCCAAAGATGATATATAACCCTAAACGAAGCCAAACTTGGTTATAGCACATCAGTGCCTTGATGGCCTTCTCCTTCAGTCCAAAATCAGTTACAAGAGGGCACTGTGGTTTCATTTTTATCCTCCCTTCATCGATATTCTGAAACAAGAGCATTAAGATTGAATCAACTTAACTATCCTAAATAAAAATAGCCAACAAACAGTATAAAATCGATGTCCAACACAACCCAAAGCAAAAGACACTGTCTTTATACACAAGGAAATTTAGATATGCTTACCTTGATAACTCGGGTCATCACATCAAAAATATCCTTGCAACTTCTCGAACTCAAGTGAAATTGCATTCTTTGCTTCAAATCATCTAAACTACACACATCTCTTAAAGATTCCCTCAGCGTGGAATACTTGGAACCAGTCAAGCATGAGCCAATTTCTGATCCTTTCTCACCACACCAACCTAAATTCCTCAACCTTTTGGGGCTTCGCCACATTGTATCCACTCCCACAACTTTACTGTTTCCTAAAGCTTCGCCACTATCTCTCTTCCCCTTACCTAAACATCCTACGCTAACAACACCAGAATCATTCTCGAACGGATCGCAACCGCAATTTACAGGTTTTTCAAACAGGAAATTGAGCCACACAGTAAGTGATTTAGCAAGAGATCTAAGGCTCTTCTCTTTCGTCAACTCAGCCCTGCGAGAAGATTGCGATTGCTGAAGTTCAAATGCCCTAAGTCGCCTGGACGAAGGTGCGACCTTAGACCGAGACGCATAAGAAGGGACGATGGAAGGACGACGGAAATTAGAAGACGAAGATTTGGGGGTTTGCTGGGATGCAGTGAAGAACTGCGGATACGGAGAATTTCTGAAATTCGAATTTACAACGGAAGAACGCCGAGGAGTTTTGAAATTCGATATGTCAGTGAGTAACGATGACGGCGGATTACGCGGCGGCGCCGGTGAAGCGCACGGTGGTTCGTGTTCATCCATTGGTGAAGAGTCGGAGAATCGTTAGAGAGAGAGAGAGAGAGAAAAAGAGACGTTGTTCAAAATCTTTACACAGAGGTTTTTAAATTTGAAAATTCGAAATACTAGAGAATAATAAATTGTAACTGTTTCCAAAATGTTGGTCACCTCGCCGCTTTACTTTATTCGATACCAACGTCATGCCGGTTTTAAAAGATATAAACGGCAAGACGTTTTACGATTTTTTTTTTACTTCGTGGAAACGCTGGCGTCAGGAACCTTTTATTATTGGTTCGTGTGAACCACGCGCTTTCTTATTCGTTGAACTACTGTCACACGGATAAATACGAAGTATGTTTTTATGTATATACGGAAGTAAAAAAAAAAGAGGCAAATCTTTATCAGTCGCTTTCATTAATTCAAAGCTTATGCGAGCTGATTGCTGATTGAAATCTCAAATTCAATTCAACATAGAAGCTTCTACAGATTCGATTTGGTTTTCTGGGTTTGGTAGAGATTTTATGTGCAAACGCTTGCTCGGTGATCGAATTGAATCGATTGTGATTGCGAGGTAGGAGGAAATCATGGCTCAAGCCGTAGAAGAATGGTACAAACAGATGCCGATTATAACCCGGTCGTATCTGACGGCGGCTGTAGTCACCACCGTCGGGTGTTCGCTCGAGGTTTGTATGCTCCCTCTTTCTCCGTTTCTCGAATCCTTTGGGGAGTTTTTGGCTCTTAAAGCCTTTTACTTTGCTCTAAATTGATCTGATTAGTTTTGTTCTGTGATATCGATCTGTCCGCGCTTTCTTAGGGAATGTGTTTCGTAGTGTAATTCCAGTTTTTGTTGAAAATTTGAATCTTGGTTTTCTACTTTCTGTACGCATTTGCGTGGATATGCATGTATGGGTGGTTTTGTTTTTGGTTTTATGTAAAACGTCACTCTTTATTGGAATTGGGTGGCAAATGGTTAGTTTGAGAGCTGAGTGTTGTGGTTTTATGGCTTATGCTCTTCTTCCTTTTTTGGTAACATTTTGCAGATTATATCTCCTTATAATCTCTACCTAAATCCTACCCTTGTGGTGAAGCAATACCAGTTCTGGCGCCTCGTTACTAATTTCCTTTATTTCCGGAAGATGGGTAAATTATCTTCAACTCTTGACTTGGATACATAATTAGTACTCTTAGACATTTTCTCATCTTGGATTGTTATTGTGTTGCTTTTCATATGAAATTGTCTTCCCTGGATTATCTGGAGTCAAAAACTTTCATGATGTTCAAATATACATGTACTTACTTTCTCTTTTTATCAATGTTTTTGCAGATTTAGACTTCTTGTTCCATATGTTTTTTCTAGCTCGATACTGCAAACTCCTCGAAGAAAACTCCTTCAGAGGAAAGACTGCGGATTTCCTTTACATGCTCTTATTCGGGGCAACTGTTCTAACCGGTATTGTTCTCATTGGCGGAATGATACCTTACTTGTCCGTCTCATTTTCCAAAATCATCTTCCTCAGCAATTCATTGACTTTCATGATGGTAACTTCTATCTCTCGATACCGCAATTCCAAACCAATTCTCTAATGGTTTAAAAGTCATCTCAAGACCATCTTTCCTCTGTTCTGCAGGTCTATGTATGGAGTAAACAAAATCCTTACATCCACATGAGTTTCCTTGGCCTCTTCACTTTTACAGCAGCATACTTACCATGGGTGAGTTGGACTTTCTCATTTTCTTCTTGGAGTTCCCTAACTAGATCGATAATTTAAATCACTTATCTTGCCAAATTCTGGCATTGCAGGTGCTTCTTGTGTTCTCAATCCTTGTTGGTGCAAGTGCCTGGGGGGATTTTCTGGTACACACTCAAATCTTAATTCAATTCCATCCACTTCTTCCTTCCCTCTTTACGCTCATCCTCATCCTTATCCTTAAGCTTTATCCAATATGCAGGGAATGATAGCAGGTCACGCGTACTACTTCTTGGCATTTGTGTATCCACGAATGACGGATCGACATCCCTTGAAGACTCCATCTTTCCTCAAAGCCCTATTCGCTGATGAGCCTGTCGTGATTGCACGGCCAGAAGATGTGAGATTTGCTCATGCGCCTTTTGACGAAATCCACCAAGATTGAATCTTGTCCCTCCACAAAAACCAGCCACACGCACAGTTCAAATGTGTTCAGATAATGTAACAAAGGCAGATGATGTACACATTCATTGACTCTTGATCTTTATAGTGTGGATAATGTGGAAGTTTTTGTAAGTTTTCTGTCTGACTTTTTTGTTGATACATTTGTGTTTCCTCCTTGTGCATATATGAACGCAAATTGTATACAAAATCTCCAAAAATTCTAGTTTATAATTTAGTCAATGTCTCACAAAGAGATTCAGTTTCTTGGTTTAACTACACAACTGGGAAAACAAGGCAGTAACTCAAACAAAACCAGTTACAAGCGACTTGATAAAGTTTGAAAGATTTGAATTTTGAGTTATTATAAGTAGAAACGATTCATCTCTTCATCTTCCTCATCCTCATCTATGGCATCATCATCACTGTCTTCTTCATCTTCAACCTGAAAGTCCTCATCATCATCCTCTAGCATCATCTTCTCGGTTGCATCTCTGTCTTTCAAACCAGTGTTTAATACCACAGTCCCTCCCTGAGAACTCTCCATATCCTTTCTAAGTTTCTCCATTTCCTTTTCCTTTCGCTCTTCTTCCAACTGCTCCTTCTCCGCCTTTCTCTTGTCAAGATCAGCCCTGAAGAAAAAAACACAAATCTTAAGCATGGAACTTGCAGACAGATCCTGCAAAGAGGGTAAATCGAAGAGAAGAGTGCATCACTACTTGTAAGTTTCCATGTATTCCTCAGCACTTGCTTCAATGGCTTTAAAGAAGTCGTCCATTCCAGCACCAGAGATTGCAGAAACACCAACAGATCTTATATTCCGGTAGAACTCGTAGAGTGAAAGGGAGAGACTGTTAGCTAAGGTCGACGTGTACGAGTTATCAGACTGTATCGCTGCTTGAAATACCTCGAAGTCTTCCATCCACTGCTTAAACCCAAATCAATACCAAAGGATTAAAGAGAATATTACAACAACAAAAAAGGAATTCTGCTCGGTGATGATTAATAGATTAAATACTGCTAGACAGTTAAAGAAATATAACCTCTAAAGCAAACTTGTGATCTGCCACATCGGTTTTGTTGAAAGCCAAAACGAGAGGCAACCGGGTCTTGTAGAGAATACTACATGCGTAAAGCATGTTGCTCATAAAAGTGATTGGGCTTGTGGAACGTGGAGTATCAACCACATAGGTGACAACAGTTGGGAAGGTTGAAGCGAAAGCTTCAGTGATTATAGCCCCAGAAGCAGACCATGTAAAGATTTCAATCTGACCAGGAGTATCCACAAGGACATAATCAAGCTGGTCTGCACGTTTCTCAATCACAGAGACAACCTAAAACAAGTGACAAACAAAGACAGAATAATCAAGAAAAGGAAAACCAAGAGAACCACCATCATGTGTGATGAAGTCATCGTTTCAGGCATTTTTACCTCGTCAAATTTAGTAGCAAACAAGTTGAGTGATGTGAGAATTCCACCATTAGGCCCCAAATTATACTCCTTCATAACTTCCTTGTACTTGACTGTGTCTCTTATATCGATGTTGGCACCAAATGGTAGGGACATAACAGCAGGGTCAAGGTTCAACACATACCCACGGCTATTTGATTCAAAGGTATGGCAGACCAGACGATGAAGAAAACTAGTTTTTCCGCTACCTACGCGCGTAACAACATATAGCTCGCATCAAACTACTGAAGTCCCTTAACAGTAAACCAAAAGATGACAACATCTTGAATTTTCAAGAACATTAGTCAAATAATTTACCTGCCATTCCAACAACAATAATAATGACAGGCTTCTTCTTGAAATTCGAAGATGAGCTCCCAGCACTAACACGAAGCTTGTCCAATGAGTCAACCAGCTTTTGACTCTCTTCAACAATGTTCTTTGCAAGAGAAAAACAACAATAACTTCATCTCACTGTTTATTGCAGTAACTTAGGCTAATAACACAATGTAACATATACAGCAAAATCCCCTCCAAAACAGCAACCATGGTGGTATCCATTGATTGTATAAGCAGATAACCCAGAACAACACTGCCATTAGAGTGACAGAGATAAACTCAGTACCTGTTCACCAGACGCGTCCATGGGATCCATCAGTGAAAAAAAATGCTTTTCTTGTATGATCTTAGCTGCCAAAAATCACCCAAATACAACATATTCAGGTTTCCTCATCCCAAAATTGTTCTGTACAGAATCTTATATCACAGCAAACTCAAAAGGAGAGATGCATAATGATGAAAGAGGAACTCACGGACGGAGCCAATTTTCACAAACCTAGTATCTCGAAAACACCACACTTCCAAGTTTAAAGTTTCAATTTTCGTCTATATCAATAGTTCAGCTTCAACATATTTCAGAAAACGAAATCAGAAACATAAACTTGAAAAGATTTTTTATGAACTGGAACTGCAGTTGATTCGATAACTAAAGGGATTCAACACAAGGGTAACATGTGGATTCAGCATCGTAACCTGCGAGTTTCTACAAAATTTCGGTTCTTTTTACAGGTTAAAAACCAACGAAACTCCAGAAGAAGAAGACGACGACAAAGACGAGAGAGAATAGACCTCGTCTAGGAGGAAAAACAGAGTTAGGGCTTTGATTTGTGAGTGTGTCACTGTAAATCACATATAAATATTAAATCGGAATTTTCTTCTTTTCTTTTCTCGGAAAAAAACAGAGATAAGACTTTGATTTTGTTTCCTTTTCTAATTTCCACGTCTGTTTGGAAAATCAGGCCCAAGGCCCGTGAAGTAATTTGACCGCCCGTTTGATACCCAATACTATTTAGTTAAATATATATAGGTGGGAAAAATATCGGGCAATCCAAATTACGGTTTATTTTGGTGGTATCACAATTTTATTCGTTTACAATTACAAACCTTAAACAAATAAAACAGTTTTTTTTTTTGGTTAAAACAAATAAAACAGTTTGTAGTTTAGTTTGATTTTAGTTCATTTCAGCTTGATTTGGTTTACATTCAGTTTGGTTTATATTAAAACAAAAAAAAAAAGACAGATTTTAATTTTATATTTTCATAATAAGGTTAGATGGTAGATTTATATTTTTTTAAATATAAAAAAAATTGATTTATTACTTTTGACTTGGTTATACCACTGTCGGTCTCACTCTCATGAGTGTTTCAACATAATAAATTCGTATTGTTCGATTCTATTTACGTTTCGGTTTGATTTTTTCGTTTACGGTTTATAACCGCAGCTAAGACGATAAATTTGGGATTTATTATGTGGGAAAACAACAAAATAGTGAATCATAAAGAGAAATAAGAAGAGAATAATACACAGAAGTAAAAGCATTTGTTATTTTCAACCCAACATAACATAACAATCAAACATTCGCCAACAAATGTTAAACCTCTTGAAGAAGATGTAACTTAAAACGACATAATAGTAGTAACACTACCAAACCAAAAGTCAAGGCGGGCTTACTACTAAAGCTGTATAATAATATTCATATCTGATCGTGCATTCCAAAAACTCACGCAGATTCCACACCGATTTCTTCTTCCACCGTAGATTTTTTGCCCCAATTTTCTTAACTGAATCTTTTCTCTCTTAAAACATCATCAGACTCACCGCGTGATGGTTCAGACAAACGTCTACTGGATCGGATGGTATTGAGCTGATACTCTCTTTGGAGGTAACTTACGGAGAATGAACAGGACTAGTGCCGATGGAAGTACTTCAACCACCTGTAATTTGGTTTTTTTGTTTCTTCCAGTTAGTGAAGAAACAGAACCAGATATTAGGAGGTGGAGAATTTATGAAGATGTAGTTACTTACCATATAGTAGATTAAGTTCAGAACCGGATGATCAAGAACATCGAGCGTTAAGTCCCTGTCAAAAGCTGATACAGCCACCTGAAGTTTTGCAAGAAAACATAAAAAAAAAAAAAACACTCATCAGCATCTCAGAAACTATAAGTAAAGATTAAAAAAAATTCATGTTAAGTGTTCCATCTCAAAGCTTACCACTATGCATCTTATGAGGAAGCAGGTGAAGCATATGGCTGTTACAGATCCAACCTGCAATGAAAACCATTAAAATTACAAAGGCCAATCGATGAAACGCAACGAATTTGAAGGCAAAAATGTCCTTGTTCAAAGTTCTATAGAACTACATATATATAAAAATCTGAATACCTCATGGAGCTTCTTCCTTCTTCCTTTTGATTCAATAGGAAACCTTCTTAGCATAAAAAACAATCTGTAGCATACCAACAAAAATACATGAGGAACGATGGCCCAGAAAAGCTATTGAAGAACTTCCATACATTTTGATAATGAGACATGTGGAAATGACAAAAATACATACCTTCCTCCGTACAGCAAGAAACCTAACGCAGCGATGAAAGACACCACTAGAAGAGGAAGAAAAATACCCAAAAAAGACAATAAGAGAGAAAGAGAGAGTATGAACGATTGAGCAGTAACGGGGTTTAGCTAACTTGCTTCACCAGACAAAGAACCTACCTGCAATAAATATCTTTCCAACTAACTCCACAGTGCTGTTATCATTTACCCAGATGTATGCCCAGATACCAACCTGATACAGACATCAATAACATGTCAAAGTAAGTCTTTTGATTTATCGAAAATGTCTACAAAAGTTCCTAAGGTACACACAGATTCTTTGTAGCAAAGAATAGCAACAAAGTTATTGAGGCAAGGACAAGGTAGAAAACATGCACAATCTACAGTTTTTTTTGTTTTTTGACAACAATCTACAGTTTCTAAACACCGATAATTGCAAAAGATGTATATAAATGGATTTCAGGAATCTCAGCAACTACAACATATAAAAATGAAAAAGAAAAAGAAAAAGAACAACGAACCTGAGCCAAATATACAGCCACGTTGACTGAAATATAGGTTATCCGCAGCTTATCCGTTGGTAAGCTTCTTGCCTGCTCATTAGTGGCAACAACATATATATTAAGACTTTGTCTGGCAGGTTTAAAAGAGAGTCTATGCACATCAAAAATCTCTTTTTAGGTATTTTACTTGCCTGGTGATATATCTCTGCCCAGAACAGCACGAGTAGTGTGTATGCCGAGAAAAATAGGAGGCCCGGAAGATCCAATAATACCCAGCAAAGAGCCTGCATTACCTCACAGCAACATTAGATACTTAAAAGATGCAGCCTTCAAAATCCATCGTTTCCAAATCAAACATGCAAAAACCAGACTTAAGTTGAGAACACATAAGTTAGGCGGTGATACAGGATAGATATAAAATTGAATAAATATCTTATCATTTTTGTTTTTCAAAGTCGAAATTTCTTTCAAAATGAACCGTGGTTAATGTAACCAGAACCTCACTCAAAATCTTATGCAGACTCTCACCTTTGGATGCACGAGAAATACTTGTTTGTGAAATCCAAACAGAACCGCACGAACTGCACACAAGAAAAGTCAAAACCATAATCCGAAGGTGCTAGCAACAAAACACACAAATCCTATCATTTGTCAACGGGGAAACACGGATTATCACCTCCATTGACGACAAAGTTCATAAGATGAAACACCTTCTGAGTGGTCCAGCCATATTCAGGCACTCTCATATGGATCCTTACCAATTGGACCTGCCAAGGACAATCCAATTCAGACAAGGTCAAGAATTACAACACATCACAAATCTACAAGTGTAAACTCAAAAAAGTACATAAACCCAGAAATATAGCATAGAACAACCAATCAACTATATAGAACTTTTCCCAATCGAATAATTCCTCAGTATTTTAAGTTCCGTGATTTAGACAGAAAACGATGTTTCATCCATCACCAGATTTACGTCCAGGAAACCTTCTTTTAACACAAAAGAGGAAAGACAGGTCAATCACGCAAGAATTTGACCTAGAAACCCTCAAATCAAGCGTATTTGAAAACTGATTCGCATACCCCCAAAACAAAAATTCAACCACAAAAAAGTCTGATTTCGTGTATTTCCGGAAACAGAACGAGGATTCTGAGAGGTAATCATACTAGAGCAATGGCGGAAACAAGAGCATAAGCTCCACAGAGAGCGAAGAAGATCCCATCCTGCCAGTGAGTTGACTCGTTAACATCGTCCCACCAATTGGTCATCGCCGTCGCAAGAAATTCTGCCATCTCCACCGGCATCATCAGACTCGAATCCGTCATCCTCCTCGTTATCTGCTATATCTTCTCTTTGCCTGTGAGGCGGATTACACTTCCTTAGGAGAAAAATTCCAAAATCCGCCGAATCGAACAGGTACGGTATCCAAATCCAGAAACCCTAATCAGCTCTTGAGAATCCGAGAGGCGAAGGAAGGGGTGAGTTGTTTGAATATCTGCAACCCCCAGGTGAGATGGCAGAGAGAGAGGGAGATGAAGATCAACGGTTGTGACGTTGCGATCTTTTCGACACTGTGTGTAGCTTCTGGCTTGTTCCCTCACACGTCCTCTGATGAATATTTTATGATTTCGTGGCCGATACAAAAAAAATAAAATGGAAATAAAAATTTACCCCCAAAAAAAAAGACATTTTCTTACGAATTAAAATGGTAAAAAATGCTTCTTTGGTTAATTTTGCTATGAGTCATTCTTCTGTTTTGAATTTTTCTGTATATTGGGGGTTTCCCAAATAAAAGGATAATTTTTATTAGTCTTGGTTTTATTCATAGTTCTTTATGAAATTTTGACTGATCTGATAAAAACATAAGATTTTTATTGTTAATTTACAAATAACATAAAACTTTAAATACGTTATGTAGACATAAAAAAAAACACGTGTGCGTAGCTTCGGACACTTTTAATTGCTCTAAAAGTCTAAAGTTCATAAAATCATTGTAATATTTGATAATAATTAAAGAGAAAGGAACAAAAAAATGGAGAATTAATCAAAGAGGCTTATGAAAGAAACATGGAACGTGTTACGTGTATATAATAAACAAAAAATCAATGATTTCGATTTAGACCGTCCATGTGGCTGCATCATTTTCCACCTCAAATTTCCTCAGAAGCAGACAAATCTTCAGCAACCCGAAGACAGCCAAGTGATTGAGAGAATCGTTTTCAAGACCATCCCAGCGCAAGCTACGGCTTCTTGCTGTAGTTGAACTCAAGAACCATCAAAACCTCTTTCCATTCTTTTCTTGATCTCTGGATTCTCTGTGTTACAACAAGAATGTGTGAAGTTCATCCAGTATCCAACGGTGTGATCTCTGGCTGAATCGTAGCAATGAATCTCTGAAAACCACAGAATCAATAAGATCATTAACCAGAATTCAAGAACACAGTGTCACAGTCCACAAATGTGGTTGCTGAAGAAACCTTACATTAGAGAAGTGATCCATATTTGGAGTTCTGTGTTCTCAAATTTGGCTCTGCAAAACCATATTCAGTTGTGCCAGAGATGATGTTTGTCGTTTCTTCTCTGGCATTCAAGATTTGAGCTCTTAAGTAAACGATTAGTGTAACAGTCGAGTTTTGTATAACTTCACCTTCCAATTCAAGTTTTCACTGCTCTTAGGTTAATGGCAACATCCTGATATTTAACAACTTCAACCAGAACAGTTTAGCGTAAGGAATACACCCCAAATTTGGTTTAGCATCAACAAAAATTACTGAATACAAGCCACTATAATTGTAACCGAGGAGTAATATAATTATAATCAAGAAAAGCTATGTAGTTATGTCCTTCGATATAGTAAAATTTTCAAGATGTTTCATATATATTTGAAGCTGTAATGAGGTACAAGAATCTTCTGAACTAAAAATGGCTACCGAAACTAGAAAGTCAATCTACAATAGCCCAAGCATTTCCCCAGGGACAATGGGTTCAATAGTAATACATTGGTAAATGCTAGAGAAGGAGAAACGCTTGAAGTTTTATCATTTCCCTATATCCCATAAGTAAAGTAAAATCTGAGTATAACGCAACAGAACAATCAAATGGGGATTCAACAGTTTACTACTACTTTGAGCAATTTTCCGATATATAAATCAATTTGTGGAAGCAAAAACTCTGATCTTGAATTTCCTCAACCTAGTTAAGCCTAAAGTTCTGGTTTGGAACTACACATGAGAGAAAAGAAAAAATAAAAGAGACAAAGGAGAGGAGTACTCACGATGTAAAAGATCCATCTGCACCATTACAAGTGCAACACACCTAATAAGAACATGCATTTGAAACAACCTATCAACAAGTACATGTTTGCAAGCCGCCCGAGACATGAACACTCTGAAGATTAATGAGGAAAAAAGATTTGGCCCCTTATAACCTGCAAAAGAAGAATCATCAAGTTTTCATCACTTTCCTTCGTTAAGTTTGTTCATTAATTAACTCGTATTAATCACCAGATACTAAGTAAGTGTCCCATGGATATGAGATTCGGGACATTTACAAAACTTCCAACACACCCACCCATTCCCCTGCTTCCATCTTCCTCCTTCACAGTTCCTCCATAACCCTATTTGTCACGGAAATTTAAAATTTTGTCCAATTTCTAAGATTCTCTACCATATATACTGAGCGAAATTGCTTTCGAACCGGGAATATAACCGAAACCGAATTCTGAATTCAGACCGGACTGGATCGAATTAACTTTATTAGTCTTTAAGCTTACGTCACGACCAAACAAAAAGAAGATCCTTGAGCTGAACTTTTTTTTTAATTTACACTGGTTAAATTCGAATATGCTCATTGACATTGTAAAATGTAACAAATTCACACATAATTTGAAATTTAAAAGAAGAAAAAGATTATGCAGATCTCATTGTCTTTACCGTAGTCCACATAAATAATTAATCCTCTACACTCGCAAGCCCTTCTCATCACTCTTCAAGATCCTATAGTTGAAACCCGGAACTCGATTCTGGCCTGAAACCTCCACCGCCGAGCACATACTCGGCAAAAACCTACTACCGCCACCGCGACTCTGCCGCTTCTTCTTTCTCCAATTGTTTCTAGAGAACCAAGAACTCAGACGTGATGAGCGATCTCTTTGTTGAAAACTGTTGGTGTTTTCTTCAGAATCGCCTCTCCGTGGATCGAACTGAGGACATGAATTGAAGTTTTTGAAGTAGTCGATTTCTTTACGGACAAGCGATCCGATAGTTCCTCGTGTCCCTATGGGGATTGGAGTAGCCATTGATCAAAGAGTTTTGTGAGCAGCTTCTGCGTTTTCTTTTTGTTCTGTTGATCAAGTGGTAATGAAGTGATGTGGAGATGCTTGAAGCTAAAGTTATTGAAAATGTTTACTTCTTTTTTATATGATTGCTTTGGTTGGTCGGTCTCATCCATTTCTTTATCTATTTTCTTCCTTTTACTGTATTTACATTATTATGTTCACAATCAAGTTAATCTCAGGGTTATTATTATTATTTTGTTTTAAAACTACCACGGATTGATCCTATCGACATTTTAGACATAATATGTTTATATTAATGTGCTTCTTAAAATATGAAATATTAATGAAATTTTAACAAAGGCATGTTGTTGCAAAAGGAACAAAGCAATAATCCTTTATGTATAATGACACAAGGTTGTTGGAGAGAGGACAAAATATGATTCGGTTGATAAAATTACATAAACTATTTTAAATTAATCTAGAATATTCGAACAGCCCAACCATTTTTTGGCTACACCCAACTTTTTTTTTCTTTAAAGCCATTGTATCACATAAATATGACCTTTTGTTTACAGTAATCATGGTGGGATTAATTCAATTACTTTTTCCTTCTATCAAGCCGTGGATTATTTTCATTTAAGATTAAATATGTTTCCCTTTTTTACCAATAAAGTTAGGGAACATAATAATTTCAATCAATCCCACTAAACTACAGACTGCTTGGATTTTATAAGTAGTCATAATTTAAGAAAAAATTAAAAATTATTCGGTTTATCAAGCAAAATAAAACGGACAACAAACCAACCAAATTAATTACTGAACCAAGTTTCTATCTTGGCCCAAAATTAGGTTCGTTTCGGCCCAAAAGTATGATCGTTCTGGCCCATATTTCAGATTGGCGCGATAACGATAACGATTCTTTAGGGCATTACCGAAGCATCAATCAATCAACCATGGCTTCGCCGGCGTTAACAGGCGGTTACCGGAACCTTACTTCGCCGGTATCTCTCCTGCGCACTTTAGCATCTACCCATTTTACTACTCCGTTGTTTCGTTCCAACGAATATCATTACAAACACTCCCCGCGTTTCATTTCTTCTTCAAGGAGACTCACTTGCTTGTCCAGGTCCTTACTTCAAACCGATTCTCCGAATCAAACCACACTCTCCTCTTCTTCCAATTCTGGGTATGCCAAAAGTTTGAGTTTTTTCTAATTCAGTTCGTTCAAATTTCGCTACTTTACTGTGAAATCCTCTGGTGGGTTGCATTATGTGTTCATTTGGGTTTTCCAGATACCCTGAATACAATAGATTGATGCCATGTCCTGCGCATAACTTTCCTCCACGAATTGAGCATATGGTCGTTTTACAAGACGTTCGTGTGGCTGATTTTATCAGTAAACAATTGGATCTTCCTCCTTTGTAAGTACTCTTCGTCGTGTTCTTCAACAAATCAGTCTAAGATATCATATGTTTAGGAATAGAGTATATAAAAATTTCATTCTATGAAGATATGTTGCAGATCTTATCCGATTCGGAGCCGTACATTACGCTCTTGTATGCCCTAAACCTCCACCAACTGCGACTCCTGAGCAAATTAAACTGTTTGAAGAAGTAACCTCTCCTTCTGTACTAAGCAAGCGATCTTCTATCAAAGGAAAAACTGTTAGAGAAGCTCAGAAAACGTTTCGTGTGACTCATACCGATCAGTATGTCGAAGCCGGAACTTACTTGCGTGTGCACGTCCACCCAAAACGTTCCCCAAGGTAATACACATAGTATGAAATGTGTTTAGAAATTGGAAGCTTTGGTTATACTCAATTGACTTGAGGTTTTGTTTTTATTTGTAATCAGGTGTTATGAAATTGATTGGAAGTCGCGGATTATTGCTGTGACTGACTCTTATGTCGTTTTGGATAAACCTGCCGGCACTACGGTGTGTAATTCATCCATTAGACTTTCTTCTCAATATTCTTGACCACTGTAGTTGCATTAGAAACATTGCAAGAAGGTACTTCATCTTGTGAGTATAGTTGGACTTATTTTATATATGATTCGGATTGTAGCTATCGATCAAAATGTCTTATTGTGTTCCATCTCTTGGTAATTTGGAAAGTGTTTTCTTACTTCAATTTCTCAGAAAACCTTGAATTGTGTTTTTATACTGGAATCATGGTGCTCAGCAATTCAATGCGTTGACCCACATTGACTATTTTATCAGGTTGGGGGAACCATGGATAACATCGAAGAGACTTGTGCCACATTTGCCTCACGTGCATTGGATTTGCCAGAACCATTGAAAACAACACATCAGATTGATAATTGCACAGAAGGCTGGTAGTGTCCCGTTAAAAACTTTTTCATGCTTTGAACTTTGTTAATTTAACATCTTTAAGTGATCACGTCACATTGCTCTCCTTCTTTATCTGCAGTGTTGTCTTTGCTAGAACAAAAGAGGACTGCTCGGTCTTCCACACGAAAATAAGAGTGAGTTTGCTTACCTCTATTTTGTTGGACTGGAAAACCAAGAAGACGTGATGAAATATTTCATTGTTTTTTATATGTTTTTCCTTCTTTTCAAGAATAAAGAAGTGAAGAAACTTTATCGTGCTCTTGCTGCGGCACCTCTTCCCAGTGGAATTATCTCACATTATATGCGCCCAATTAATATGGCTCCAAGACTCGTATCCGAAGGTAACTTCGATTTGAAATTGTCAATAATCATCAAAAACATGTAATGAATTTATGGTTCTGTGTATTTTCCTAACAACGTGAATATTCTTTGAGATGCAGATTCAATCAAAGGCTGGCACTTGTGTCAACTTGAGATTTTAGAATGTAAGAAGATACCTTGGCCCGACTCAGCTACTGAGAAGAAACATGATATTGAAGACTGTGGATGGCCTTCAAAAGAATTTGCTTACGAGTGTACAATAAACCTTTTAACAGGAAAGACTCACCAGGTCGGTTCATCAACATCTTAAAACATGAATCTCATCTGAATATGATAGGATCATCTAATTGCTGCGTTGAATGGTTTTTCAGATCCGGGCTCAGCTTGCAGCTTGTGGGGCACCGTTGGTTGGTGACTCTATGTACATGCCAGCTGCAATAGCAGAGACGGTGAATCCTGGGATCAATCCTTATGGGAAAGAAAAGAAACATTTCACAATGGAGGAGGATGATAAGGAAACCACTGTTGCTGAATGGATTGATAGGCATGGGAAGGAACCGAGGGTAGGAATTGGTCTTCAAGCTTGTCAAATCTCGTGGGACGATAATGAGGGAGAGCATTTCTATGAAGCTGGGACTCCGTGGTGGAGATAAAAAACACGTCCTGATGTTGATGATCTTATCTAAACTTGCTTCAGTAAATGAGAGGTGAAGAATTTTTATGCTATAAGGAATGGAAATGTCATCTTTATTGGAACTTATTCTCATAAAACAGCTTTTTTGTTACATTACTTTCCTGCTTTGTTGGAGAATCAAACAAGAAAGACAACAACAATATGGGTCTTCCTTTTGTTTCAGGCATCATCATCTTTGGATTGAGCTCTGTGCTGGAAAACGAAGTTCTTGTACCAAGAAGCCGAGAGTCTTGGGGTTCTCTCTAGAGTATTGAAGTCCACGTGGTATAGACCGAACCTTATAGTATAACCAGATATCCACTCGAAGTTGTCCAGTAAAGACCAGGTGAAGTATCCTCTTATATCTGCCCCTTTCCTGTTTTTACCATTAACTTTAGGGTTTTAGAACACAGATTTGAGCTTTGTCTGACATTGAAGCATTATTACCTCATTGCTCTTATTAGTGCATCTAAATAGCTACTCATGAACTTCACTCTCGGGTAATCGTTTAACAAAACTCCAGTGTTATTCTCACCAAAACCTGCAAAAATACCGGGAAAGATAATCTTTTGCTAAAACCGCACATAGCAGAGTAGACAATCTGAGCCACATGCTTACCGTTTTCTGTTACATACAATGGAATGTTTTTGTATCGCTCTGTTGCATACATCAACATCTCTTCCATTCCTTGAGGATAAACATTAAACCAATTTACTCCAGTCTGCATCATTACCAAAACCAAACAATTCAAGCATGTTTCTGAAAAATGGTTTTACTTTCGATTGGTCGGTCTACGTTACCGGTTCTCCTAAAGTTAAACCGTCTTTAAGAGCGTTTGCATCGACGAAACCTTCAGCTCTCGAACCTCCTTTACCCGGTTCACATGAGGAATGCAGACAATCTTTCGCGTATCTGCTCGTGTACTGGTTTATCCCAATGAAATCTAATCCATTCATGGAGCTTTTAAGATCATCCGTTGTGAATTCAGGAAGATCTTCTCCAAGAATTTCCTGCATTTCTCTTGGATATCTTCCAAACACAACCGGGTCCAAGAACCTGCATTCACACTCTCTTTCGATTCTAAAAGTCCAGTATTTGGTTAAGGTGGTACGTAGAATCTTTAAACCGATCTAGCTTACCAAGTGAAGTAGAAAGCTTGAGCTCTCTCAGCAGCTAATCTATCTGCTAAAGAATCACTAACCGGTTCAAACCAGATCGCGTTCATAACAATACCGATCTTTCCTCCTTGTTGTTTCTATATAAACGAAACCAATTTTGAGTTAAACCGTTCTGCAATTTTCGATACGTTTCTAATTTTAGTTACCTGATATTTCGCCCGGTACAAATTGACGGCGGCTAGATGTGAACGGATAATGTTGTGAGCGGCGACAAGGGGCTCTACGTCGGAATTGCCACGTGTGCAGTTTCCGAAAGTCTTGGAACAACGTGATGGCGGGTAAGTCCCTGTCCGGTAACCCAAAATCACTTGAACGTTTGGCTCGTTGAACGTAGCCCAGAATTTAACTCTGTTCCCAAAGTATCGGAAGCAAATCTCGGCGTAATGTTCGAAATCTTCCCTGAAAACAACAGTTATTTTTAATGTTACACTATATAATCAGACTATCAGTGTACGTATCTACGCCTACGAGTAACATGTATGTGTATATAACTTACCGGATTTGGGGATTTAGCCAACTTCCGTATCTATATTCGAGTTCTTGAGGAATGTCATAATGTGTCAACGTGACAAATGGCTCGATCCCTGAGAATGTCATAACATGTGTGGTAAAAAAAAAAAAAAAGCTTGGTGTGTTTTTCTTAGTCTTGAGAATTTTTCATGTGCAAATCTATCAATTATTACCTCTTATGAGAATAGCATTGATCATTCTGTTGTAATGATCAATACCTTCCATGTTCACATCTCCAAATCTTCCCTCTGCAGACACAAAAGGATTTTGAAGAAAACGTAAAAAATAATTCGATCAAGAGAGAACCAAAAAAAACACAAAAACAAGATTCCCACTTGGAAGAATCCGAGCCCATGATAAAGAAAATCGATAGCTATTAACTCCAAGATCTTTCATCAGATCCAAATCTTCCTGTTAAAGTAAAAAATCACAACTTTTACTTTCAAGACACTTATTTAGAGCTTTGTATCGAAACAGATCAATATTCGATGTATAGATTTACAATTAAGTTACCGGGTATCGATGGTAATGATCAACAGCGACTTTCCCATGGCTTCCATCTGCGATTTTTCCTATACAATGACATATTTAGAAAGGTATAATAGACAATTTTCTTATGGTGACTTGAGCAACAAGAATGGAAACAAAACCCTAAAAGTCTTAAAAACTTTTTTTTTTCTTTTCTAAAAGCTTAGATCACAAAGATCTAACCAGTGATGTTTGTGAAAACGTCCCAATTGCTTAGGGTTTTTCCGTCGGTTAAGTAAGCTCCTTCATACTGAATAAACCATAAGAGCACACGAAACTAACGTTAAAAATGGAGATTTGTTACTGAGCATTGAAGTAAAGAAGATCTAAGAACCTGGTAAGCAGAAGAAGCAGTGCCAAAGAGGAAGTTTTTTGGGAAATGGAAAATTTCTTCTTCGTTAATCTCTCTCAGCGAGATATGATCATCATACCATGTTGATGATGATGATGATGATGAGACCAAGGTTATGAAGATGAAGCAGAGAAACCAAAGTGGAAACAGAGAAAGGTACATTGATGATTTGGTCTCCATTGATTCAGAAACTATAGATTTTGTTTTGTTTGTTCAGGAGTAGAGGTTGTATAAAAAAAGGAAATGAGTGGCTTTGTTCACTTTTGTGGATAATGATATTTAACCAATTCCGCTACTTTTGATTTGAAAATATAAAATTTTTGACGGATGAAAATTGACTATAGTATATAAGATTCGATGGACCAACAAATATTTTTTTGTTTCTTGGGAATATGATTATTTGTGGATTTTACACCATGGGTCACTTCTATAGAAAAGACATAAGATTGCCATTTGCAATTGCCAGAACCGACAACGACATTTCTAAATTATTATAGACTGGCAAAGCTCGTATATCACAAATGATTGGTACATCATTGTAGCCATTTTGCCTTCAGTATAAGGACAAACCACATTGTTTATTTTTATGTAAAATTCGAATTTTTTTTAATTTGATTATATTGAAAGAGATTGAAAGAGATGTAAAAAGTAGAAGACAATCTCCTAATAAACACAGTTTCATCGACAATATTAGAATATCAGTACCACAAGAGTGGCTTAATAATAACAAGGAGTAGCAGCAGCAGCTTACACTTTGACAGTAGACGCAAAACGCAAAGATGTTCGCTAGTGAATGATTATAAAACAATAACAGATAAAACGCAAATCGCTAAACCGCCTGAAGCACAACAAACCGATTCTTTTTTTCTTTTTGGTTTCCAGCAGAAGTCAATACCCGAACCTCTTTACCCTTTCTTTCTCAAGCCTCTTTTTTTCGGCCCGCCCGCAAACACAAACGCGGAGTGAGATTAAACGCAAAAAGGTGCGTTCTTGACTTCCTTTGGAGAATCTCAAAAGACTTTTAAAAAACAAGAAACAAATATTACCATGAAAAAACTCCTAAACCTCCTCCCTTTTACTTCTGCAGAAACAAAAACCAAAACAAATCAAGAAGATGCGATTATCCGAATATAACAAGGTAATGTAGACAAAATTGCTTACCTGAAAAAAACTTCGAATCAGGCACCGTCGCAGGCCACGGCGGCTTTGATCCGCTCGACAGTGCATTTGATGAGACTGTTGACCGTAGCCACTGACCCGAGAGAGAGTTTAGCGGTTGGAACAGAGTCAACAAGTATCTGAAACGCAACGGTGAGTAGTGAACCAGAATTACTCCCACTAGTAGTAACCACTTCGAGATTATTTCCTTCTCCTCCTCCTTCAGCTCCTGCTCCGGCACTAGCATTTTCTCCTTCTCTGACAGAGCCATCAGGCAATATAGCGAATCCGGATGGTAACAAAGCGACGTAATCTGGATCGCCTCCGCTCAGGACGACGTTCATAGCCATTATATCGACTGGTGCGTATATCACATACGATCCTGATACGTCCGTACAGCTTTCTTGTAGGATCAACATGTTGCTCTGCCCTGAGTTCCCGCTCTGTTTTTATACAAACGAAATCAAGAAGATTATTAAAAACAACAAAGCAAAAAACCTCAAATTTCATAGGATCAAAAAGGATTTGAAGAAAATGACTTACATTAACACGTAGCAAGGAGACACAGTTCCCAGGATCGCGGCCATTTGCGATATGAGCCATTTCTTGAACCAAGCCTCCGTTCGAAAGTATATCCCACTGCGAAATCAAATCCAAATCCTTAAATTAAAGAACTTTCGATTTTTTTTTTTCAGAAATGGGTTTTTCTTTTTTGATTTGATTACCTCGCTTCTGGAGTTTTCGTCTCGGAGGAAATCGAACACTCGTTTAGGTGCCACAGGGATCCAGAACGAAGTAGCGGCGCTCAAGACGATTCCCGGAGGTCTTCCCGGATCATCCATGCTCTTCCGGGTCATGACCCGCACATCGTCGGATCCTGTGGTGGTCAATGTCGTCCAGGCGTGTGCAGTCGACGCGCCGACTCCGCTACAGAAGCTCATCACCATCCTCTCCGCTAGTTTCAGCATGCTCTTCCTCCCCTCAGGACTCGTTATCACTATTCATAATTATCACAAAGTAAAAGGACTCGATAAGTAGTTACTTGTTTTTCAATTTAATCCCAGAATGTAAGAATTTATCAAAATGGCCCTCACGATAAGCCGTTTTGAGGAGGGTGTACTTACCAGAAAGATCACCGGCCGGAATGTTGCTAGCCATCGAACTGGCGAGCCGCTCGCATTGACGGTCAAGTGTAGCCACCCAACGTTTCGCACCGAAAGCTAAACCGGTATTAACCAACGGTTTATACATGGTGTGAACCGATCGATCATCCACCTCTGTATGCTCTACCCATGTCACCTTTAACAAACGCCATAAAAANAAACCCCAAAAAAAAAAAAAAAAAAAAAATCCATCACCCCATCAATTCTCTTCTTTTCGAATTCTCCACCACACACTTTGATAAATATCAATTAAACACTTTAAATTTACCTTAGAATAGCCATTCTGCAATTCTTGAATCAAACAACCAGAGGGTCTTCTTCTGCTTCCAGTGATTGGACTTGGTCGTAGGCTATCCAAAGAGACATCAACAACCGCCCAAGTATTGTCGCTATGCTGCTTGCAGTACCTCACAAAGTAGTTCTCACGTGTCGGTACAAGCGGTGACGGGACTTGGAACTCTGCTGTCATCTTCGCATACCGGAAAACAAATATCAAACACACAAGATTTCGATTTCTACATGATTTAGAATAATCGCTTGTAAAGCAAGTAATCAATTTGCTAGGTTTTTTTTATAAGTCTCATACCACTTGTAGTGCCCCATTGTAGTTCCCTGCAACGCCAGTTGAGAGAACTTCAAGCGTCAATGCTCTCGATACAATCCCGCAGAACACACTAGACCATTGGTTCTATAGAGAATCAAAAGAGTCAACAAAAAGTTAGAATCTTTGTTGAAGTTTGAGAAGATAAAGAGTTAAAGAAATCAGATTGATACCACATCCATTAGAATCTCGACTAGATTGATATGATTCATGATAACGACCGTAGACTCTCTTGAAGCTTCTGATCTCAAACCGATAGGTTTCGGTCCAATTCCTCTAGGGAACGTTCTAAAATACTCCTCTTCATTGAGAATCTCAACCGAATTATCGCTAGAAACCCACAAGGGATCACCAGTTTGTGCCATTCTCACTAGCTCCTCCATGGCTGCAACCGCTAACTCCACAATCATAGGCTTATCAGCCTCAGAAGGTATCGAGACCGACCTCAAAATGTCGCTTGTTCCATACATTTCTCCTACGAAACCCGTCTGGTTATTGTTATTGTTCCCAAAGTTCCCAACTTCAAGATCAAGCGAGCGCGAGGAAACGTGGTGTGAAGAAGTGAGCTGAGAGAAAGGCGAGGAATTAGCCAATAATGGCTTTCCTACGTATTTGGCAGCTATGGCAGAGATTCTATCGATCTCTTCGCGTAGACGCGCGTTTTCAATCCTCAGATGCTGTTCGTCGAATGACATTTCCCCTATAGCCGCGGGACCTCCACAGTTTGGGCATGTAGCGTTGCTTAGAGCATCTTTGTACCTATTGTTCTCTGCTCTGAGCTTGTCGTTGTCTGACTTCAGAATCGCGTTCTCATGCCTCTCATGTTGTGCCTATAAAGATCACAACTTTCTCTTCTTTAGGTTTGATCTCATCCAGAGTGTAAAAGCAAATTAATCAATTGAATAATTATATCTAATGACCAAAAACTTCTTTAATCTTAGACTAACACTATGGATGTGTTTAAAGAAGGCTTTCATATATATATCTAAATCAAATCAAATGTAATTGGAATGACACTCCATTTTTTTTATTAATATTAAAATAAACAACATTATTGAAGATTCAAGACCATTAATTCATACAAATCAATGAACAAAATGAGTAAATAAGCCTTATTATATACCTTCATTTGGGTGCGTTTGTTTTGGAACCAAAACTTGACTTGAAGAGGTTCTAAACTTAGCTCGCGGCTCAGCTCTTTTCTTTGCTTATCGTCAGGATGAGGACATTCCTTGAAGAACCTAAAATCGAAACCCAAACAAACAAACATAAATCCTAAATCCTAAAAACATTATAAAAAATCTTATAGTGGGAAAATTTTCTTACGACTCGAGCTCTTGAATCTGGCGTTGCGTGTGACGGTGGTAACGCTTCTTTTTGTTAGGACGCTGATTAGGATCTTGAAGCTCTTCTTCTAAAGGATTCTCCATGGTGACTTCTGCGCCGGACTTAGTCTCGAAATCCTCTTCTCGGCTCCCGGTAAGACCCAAATCGTTATCGGAGTTTTTTGGTGTCATATCGAACATATGATGATGAGACTCGAACATGTTTGGATGATACATGATGCTGATTATTGATCCCTGTAATCGATAATCGATTTTGGAGTTTTTGAGCTTTTGATTTTCCTTCAAATCTTCAAGATGATTATCGAAATCATTTTCGTTGATTTATCTCGATTTTCTTCTCCGAGTATCTCCCCACTGTCCAAAATCAAAGATCAAAAGGTCATGTTTATATATACGAGGATCAAAGTAGAAAAGGAAGATAAATCTTGGTATTATGGAAAGTAATCCTCTAGATATTATGAAACTATACATACCTTTAATGTATATATTTATATGGTCTTTTTCACATTTCATAAGTAACCGGAAAGCAAAATATTGGTCTTTTTCTCTATTTTTGATGGTTATTTATATCTATACGCTTATATAAGCATATGTATTCATCTTATCAAAAAGGCTATGAATATAAATGCACCCACTACGTGACATAACCTCGTTGTATATAAAAAACAATTTCTCGGGGAATTCAAGTTTAAAAAAAAAAAGAGAAATGGGACACGAATATTCGGATGAATATTTAAGTATAATGTTCAATAATATAAGAAAAACTGAGAAAATTGAAGTAAAACAGTATAAAGACATAATGTTTTAAGAAGACAATGTTCTAACAAAATTCAAGCAGTTATCTGTCCATTGGGATATACATACACATACACAAAGCCGACAATCATATGTATATAAACAATAACGATAGAAGTAATCTTGAAAGTCACGAGATTGAGCACATCATCGGATCTACAAGAAAACGCAGAGGTTGACAGAGAAGAAACGGATGAAGAGATTGTTGATCTCTAGGAAACCCTAATTCTCTATTAGCTTACATAAAAGACAAAACTTATATGGTTTTACTTACTTTTTAGAGTGAAATTTGTAAGAAGAAAAAATTGAAACCCTACAGACAGATCTTTTTTTGTTTTAAGTGTTGGTTTGGTTTCTTGAAGTTTTGGATCGAATTTAATGACCTATTCTCTATCCTTTCTTTTCTCTGTCTACATAAAAGATAATGGGGTAGAGAAATTCACAGGTTACAGAAGCAAAGAAAAAACGTTTTCTTATTTTTAGTAAAAAAAAAGGAAATATTTTTTTTCTCTCGGTGGAATTTATTAAATTGACCTTGGTCTTAGTGTAAAATCATTAAAAAGAACCGTTTTCAGTAGAAAGTAGAAACTAATTGGAAAAAGGTAAATCAATTGAGAAAAAAAAAAACTAATTAATAAAAAAAATGTGTACATATATGAGTTGACATTAAGTCAGTGGCCTTTTTTTATACAGCTACAAAGTAAAATTCGTCAAACTCAAAACCCCTTCTACACTTCTATAACTCCAAAGAGGTTTATTCTTTTGTAACAAAAAAACACTTATTAGTTTTTTTTTTTTTTCTTATTAGTTTTTTTTAAATAAAAGAAAATGCAGATCTTGAAAAGATTAAAAAAACGGATCCGGTTAGTATGAACAAATAAGCAATATAGATCCCCTTCCTCAAAGAAAAAAAAAAGGGAAAATTCACATGTATATATATATATATATATAGAGAGAGAGAGATCTTACCTTTGGACACACAATGAAACCCTAGCTCGGAGTCTTCTCTGTTCTCTTTCTTGTGGAGAAAAAGAGATGGATGCGGAGATATGAGAAAAATCAAAAGGGTTTCTTAGGGCACCGGTTAATAGCCCAGTCAAGACATAACCGGTGGTTTTCAGAGGGTTCTCTTAAAAACCGGCAAGAGGTAGTATCACTATTCAGGAAAAAAATGGAGAATTTTCGTTTTTAAAGAAAAACAAAAATGGAGAATTTGCTGAAGGAGAAGAGGAAGAAGAGAAAGAGGTGAGGAGAGGATGTGGCAGAAGAAAAGGAGTTATTGCAAAATGCATAGAGAGGGTGCATTGCATTTATGATTATCGAAAGGTCCATTAATGCTTTTAGTGAGAGAAAATTCATACTACTACTTATATATTTTCTAGAGAGAGAGAGAGTTTCAGTTCATCAATTTTTCAAAAGTTTTAAATTAGGGGAATAACGAAAGTTTTAAATTACTGCCATTTCATGACGAAAATTTTAAATTATTGCCATTTCATGGTTATTAACCAGTATGTTCATGGTTACAATTTATTTTTCTATGTATACTATATCAGACTAATAAGTATTTATATATATTTGTGTTGTGCATATTGGACATTAATTGCATATATGTCCAAAGTCCAAAAAAATATATGGACATATAAATGCTTTGTATGGTTTACACACTCACTTAGTATAAATTATGTCAGTCAATAATGCATCATGAGATTCTGATCCTTGAATAAATTTTAAATCATAATGTTTGAGCTTAATTAAATTTATTCGAAAACCTGCAGGTACTTATTAATATAGCTTCTTTGATGGATGACTAGTGACGATATTAAGAAGTATAGCAAGAACATTGTCCAACTATATTCTTCGGTCTTAATTATACTATCATTATAAAAGTAATTAAACAATTTGATCTCAATTAAGATTCTATACAATTCATATGGTAGGCACAAGTTTAAGAGATTGATTTAAAGTTTTAAAACCCATGACAGTAACCTCGATCGTCATAATAATAAGTTAACTAAGCCATCTACAATTTTTATAGATTATTAAACACAATATTTAATTGCACATAGCTATTAATTGTCCACTTCTCCTTACTTTTACACTCTTTACTTATACCAAAATACAAGATATCCCAATTCGATCAATCTAAATTCATATTAATTCAATCAGTAAATAAAGTATCAAAATCTAAAAGACTAGACCAAATAGTTTTACTCCCAACAATTTCATCCTTTGGCTGATGTCAAATTGAATGTATCAGTTCGGCTGATGAATTACTGTAACGAAACAAAAAATATGTGTATAATTATTTGTACTTTTTGTTAACCTATATAATTATGTGTTTTTGTACCAAAATACAAGATATATGAGGTAACTTTTGTGATGGACCCATTTTCAAGGAACAAAAGAAAGGGATGAGATGGAAACTACGTAAGTTCCTAGAATATCTAAAAATGAATTAAAAAAGGTCAAAGTTATATTTATTGGTAGTTTGGATTAATTATTTTAATAAAAAATTGGCCAACCGATTGACTAATGTAGTTGGGGAGCAATATCCATTGTGGACCATGGTCCAAGAAACAGCTCATACATTAAGAGTTACATCACATACATATACGTACACTGATTCAGACATACATGAGTATGTACATACACATACATACAGTTATGTACACATCGATACATGCATGAGTGTCAATATGTAAGTAGATGTACGCATGTATAAACAAATTAAACTACATATAGATTGTCAATGTTGTCTAGATTTACCTGACGTGTTATGTATGTGTGTGGTATTGGATTAATATTAACATATGCTTTGTTTGCACATACTATATATGTTTTCAACAAGAAAATGACAAGAGTCACTTTTACGAATGCTCATACTCATATATACATATAAACATATACACAAGACCGTGTCTGGGATCTTTCGTGGATTTTGATAACGGAACCCTACTCAACAATGTAAACAAAAACCAACTTTCTCAAAAAAAAAAAAAATGTAAACAAAAACCAGGCTTTAAAAAACTCGTAGTGCCAAAACATTAAAGTTTCTCATCAAACACATTTTTTAAAAAAACAAACAAAAAACATAAATATTCTTATTATATACTCCCAGAAATAGAGCTCCCAAAATATTTAATAATTTGGGGGGTCCTATGTTTCTCACGCACGACCCGGCATATACATATATAAATTTTAACATCTATATATAATGAGTATTAAATATTTGTGTAGCAACCCAAGATCTCTTGGTTGGAAAAGGTTGGTTGACACTCGTCTTACATAGAAAAAGGTTGAATTTTTGCTCACAAGTTCGAGATTTGACAGTATCTCACTTGGTTGACAATCATTTTTGGAAAATGGTTAATTTTTGTTCTCAAATTCGAGTTTTGGTAGTTGAAAATGGCCTAATTTATATGATTCGAAGAAACTATCGATCAAAATTCTAAAGGCCATTGACCCCTACAATACATGAAGGTTTAATATTGCACCAACTTTTTGCAATATAATTATAAACCGATGTGAATGAAAATAAATGGATGATGTTTGTGTTATCAAAAATAAATGGATGATATGTGGAGTGGTGCATTATATACATACTATTAATTTATGTCCACTTTTAATGTGATCTAAATTATGCACTCATCCAACCAATCATGATTATTTCAATATCTATTAAGATTATTCATAACAATTTTTGCATTTGTCGTCTTCCTCGTGAATTTTCAGATATAATTGGCCGTTTTCTAATCGTTTTCATTTCGATTTTTATATATGACTTAGAATGGATGACGAAGAACTTAACTTATTCCGTTAAGTATGCTGATCATTTGATTAAATTATTAATTGAGTTTATTATGCACCACGACTCTGTGATTCCCCGCTTTACGTATTTAAATTATTTTAAAATGTTCAGAACTGATACGCTCTATACGTAGCTTATCATTGTTGTTAAACTCTGGTGGAAAAATACAACTAATTGAGTTATTATAATGATTAAAAAAATCTGTATCGAAATACTTTATATACACTCTGTACACAATTCACCACTTGGTAAATTTGTAATATGAGTCAAAACGACGGCGTATTCTTTGAATGGCTTCCTGAATCGCAGAGCAGTTAGCAATAATCCAAATGACGCGCTGTGCGAAATCGGCAACTCAGAAACCACAAGTAGTTCACTTCGTATAGAAAGAAACGACATGATGTGTAATAGGTGCATTGATAAAAGTGGTAATTTTATGGATGTGACGAGGGTAAATTGGGTAAATCAAAGAAGCTTAAACGCCTTGGAGTTGTGGGGACGTCATCTTCTAATAATAGCTAGTGGGAAAGAGTGACTTCTGCCTACCAACTAACTCATTTATTGATTGCCTTCAAATTTTTGTTTTCTTGGTGTCATTTTAACACCAAAATCAAAATTCCAAATTCAGAAATTCTATTATATTTATTTTTCTTTTTGGTCCAGTGAATGATTATTTTCAGTAATTTGGAAACAAAGTTTCAGAAAATGAATCATGTCTCAGTTTTTGAATATTAGCACATTTTAGAAACTATGCATCGTTTTGTTCTTGTTTTTTTGTCTCCGATAATATTTACTAAGAGAACTGGGTACATTTCAGAATCAATACTAAAGGATTGATATATCAAATATGAAACTAAACTTTACTTCTTAATTACTACTTTCTTGTAACTACAAGTTATGAAAGCTATATATTTTCTTAAAGTAATTTAAGTTTGGTTACTTTTGGAGAAGAAACCAATAGTCAAATATTTGGAGATATATGCTAGCTATAAGATTACTTAAAATTTAGATAAATAACCATTTGATCAAGTGCAAAGACAAATTTACCTTTTGGAAAAAATGAAACACTTACTATTCACTTTGTAGAATGTTTCACTTTCATGTTAATTAGCTATTTAAAAATAAATTAACTTTTTTTTGTTGGGAATACTTTTGGTCTACTCTGGTTGATAAAAACTTTGAGGTTCTTAGAGTATTTCCAATCTCACTCTATTTTTCACTTTAAACTCTATTTTAGAGTAAATTATTTTTCAATCCCACTATATTTCCCACTCTAAAATAGAGTAAACCTATTTTTCACTCTATATTTAGAGTAACTTCATTTCCTACTCTATTTTAGAGTTGAATGNTTTATTTATAAAGTGGTCCTTTAACTTTTAAATCTTTTTATTTATAATTAAAACAAATAATAATAATAATGATTTATTATAATAATATTAATTTTTCATTTAAATTACTAAATTATAGTATTATCAAAATTATATCA
>OVAY01000217.1:41121-77609 GCA_900406395.1 Kernera saxatilis | reverse complement strand
CAAGTTTCATTATGCATGAATTAAAATTATATTTTAATATTAATTTTAATTAATATTAATTAAGATTAATATAATAATATTTAAATAAAAATTNTAATTGATATTAATTAAGATTAATACAATAATATTTAAATAAAAATCTGAGATTTTGAATACTAATTTTTTATGACATTTTATTAAATATATATAAGTTTTAAAAATAACATATTTTAAAAAGATTAAAATTATATTAGAAAAATTACAATTATGTTAAATGATAAATTTTGTGAGTATCTCACCAATGGACATATAAATACATTAAAAGTTTTTTAAAATAAAATATATTAAAATTATTAATATTAAATTGATGAGATACCCATTGAATATTTCACCAATGAAAATGCTCTAAGGTAGGTCAAGTGTAACGACAATTATACGAAAAAAAATTCTATTTTATTTTATGAAAATTGCCGAAAAGGAAAAGTGAACTGATGCCGTCTTGTAATGATCGTTGGACTGAAAAAAGTGTGGGTTTCTTGATAACCTCGAAGCGCTATCTAATTTGTTTTTTTCGGGCAAATAAATCTTACATTTAAAATACAAGTTCATAACCAACAATCGAAAGCAATTTTAAATGTAACATAATTGAAAAATTAGTTATATTGTCAAACCAATTAAATTTGTTTTATGTGAAATTATCGTAATCATATTCAAACTAAACAAAAAAAAATGTACTCGTATCAACTAATTGTACTTTTTAATATATAAAATTTTAAATCAAATAAGATTTGGTTGAAGATAAATTCAGATGACATGTTGTTTTCACTAAATTCAAAGATTTTGTTTTCCAATAAATTCAAAGATTCTTAGGGGGTACAAATTTTCGTTAAGAACTTTTTCAAAAACCGAGATTGTATATAACTTTTATTAAAAAAGATAAAAAAATTATTTGTGAGAGACAGAGACTGGACCAGTTAATGTAGAAGGGAATGATTAAAAACTTAAAAAGAGAGCCTGAAAGTGAAGAGAGTGTTTTGTGTAAATCATGCTTTGTCTTTTTCCTGTTTCCTCATGCTTTGTTTTCTTTCAGCTTTTGTTGATCACATTCTCAACAACGCTTGTCAATATTTTATTAAGCGAAGATTCTTGTAAAATTTGGAGCCATATGATTAATTACGCAGACAATGATCAGTTTTGTTTTTTCCAAGAGAATTGCTATTAAAAAATCATTAACAATCGAATAAAAAAAGGCAAGAAAGTGTTGTTCAGATTTCAGAAGGGTATATTAAATTAGATAGTCATAATAATCTCGTAAAACAACATATTTATCCCAATGTTTTTTCATATGACTCGACTAGGAAAATACGAAAAGAAAATCTGACGAAAAAAATTGACGCGTTTCAATAATCTAGATTTAACTTCTTTTTTTTTGTTAAGATCTAGATTTAACTTTTTTTTTGTTTGTTTAAATGCGTTTCGTCATTTGAAGAAAATTCATTTGTTGTGTGAAACGATACATTATCTAATATTAAAATCATGAACTCTTTTAGTATGTCCAGCCTGCAGTCAAAACTTAAGTAAATCAGCTTATGTTATGTCAATATTACATTAAATTGTCAGCTGATATATCCATTATAACCAGCCATATTGAAAAGGAAAAGTCTTTTTTAAAGAACATTATTGATATATCATCTATATATTGTGATTTGTGATGTATACGAGTCAATATAAAGGAAAAATATGATTCTATCTTTATAAGGATATATATAAAGAAGGTCAAAGCTTATTGCAAAGATTAAAAATTAAAACAAAGGTTTCATAAAAGAATATGGATTTGATTGGTATAGGCTTTTGTTAGTGGGAAAGGATAGGCTAGCAGACTAACCAAAACAGCATGCCTCTTATATTCATTTTTACCAATTCCACAATTTTTTTTTTTAATTATTTTATATTATTTGATTCATCGTGTGTTTAGGGTTTTTTTTTTTTTTAACAAGAAAAAAAGCCACGGGCTCTGAAAAGACACTCAAGGGAGGCAACATAGTGTCACTTCACTCAGAAAAGAAACAAAACATGAAACCTACAATTCTATATAGATTCCTCTTGTTACCTATCTAGTTAGCAATTAGTACCAATTTCTTTCATTTTTGTCTAGGGCTTACCATCGAGATTTAAACACAATTAGTTTTCTTAGTTCTTGATTCGCACATCTCTCGTCGTACCCAATAACCAAAACAAATATAAAGGAACAAATACAATTGAATCGCCACCTAGCGATTGAATTGTTTCTAATGACTTACAGTGTAACAACATCTAAGGTCGTTAGCTCTTCAAAATATATATATATATATATATATATATATATATACTGCATATATGTATATAGAACATAAATATGTATTTGTAGCACCATCATGTAAACTTTAAATATCCATAAAATAAGAAATATCTCACTATCAAATATCAATGAACCTTCCCTAAGACGCTGTATTTTCAATCACCTAAATCAGTAGATTTTGTGACTTTGTAATTATAGGTTACAATAATGATTTCTAGTATTTCGAGGCGGATTAACATGTATGATCATATTTATCTTAGAACATAGGCAATGATCAGCATAGGAATATAACAGGATAAAATAAGAAAATTCTACAAATTATGACGAACAAAGCTGGATCCACATGATTTTTTGTTCTCTTGTATCAATTATACAGACTTCATTCCAAACAAAAAAAAACTACACAAACTTCTTAATTCACCACTCTTATTCACCTGTACGCTAGCTACATAAACTTTTTAAACTCTGTTTAGATACGCACCGTTAAACATTGTGTTAGTTCACAAAAATAGCATTCGTGTGAATCCAAATTTGTTCGTGATAGTTAGTGTAATTATCTGTCGTTATTCCGAATAACAATATGATAGCAAGAAATAGGGATTGTCCACATCGGATCCCTCATATATACAAATACACTTTCTCAAAAAAAAAAAAAAAAAATACAAATACACCTATTCATAACGAATGAAGCCACGTGTCACTATAGTGAAATATGGGCTTAATAATCGAAGCCCTTGATCTTTGAATGCATCGTAAGCCCATAACATATGCAAAACGAAAGGGCCCAATTTCGAGTCCATGTGATTCCAAATGTAGCAATTCTGCGACTCTTGAGTCTTCTTCACTCGCACTTTTTTTTATTACATATATATTCCCTTTGGAGCCTGCGTTGGTCTGGCTTCTATGCTTCGATCTCCATTTCTTGGTGTGATCGAAGCAAAGAGTTTTAGCCAATTTGTTACTGCTTTTGTACGTATGATCTAAAGCTCTGTCGATTTCGTTTGATTTCATGCTCAATTTTGTTTCGGTGTTAGGGTTTTGTTATTATCTGAGTTCTCGCTACTCAAAACCCAATACAGTCCTCTTGTCTTTTCTGGTTTTCGATGCTTGAAAACCTTTCAATGTGCGTTTGAAAATTTTGATTAGGAAGTGTTGTTGTGATCGCAATAGTAAAAGCTGGTCTTAGAGAGTTTTGGTTAGTCATCAGTCTCACCAGTATATGATCAGTGCCGGTAATTTTCATTAGTATCAAACTGTTCCAATGTTTGTTTTCTCGCATATGCTTTGCCAAATCATTGCAGATTGCGTGTGGTTGAAATGTGTAATTTTTTTCTTGAAAATCATACAGAAAGTGTGTTAATTGTGTATATGTTTCAGATTCTCATCAGCAATGAGTGTGATTGGAGACAAGTCGGATGACGAGTATTCTGTAATTGCGGACAAGGGAGACATTGGATTTATAGATTATCAGAATGATGGATATGCTGGTTGCTACAATCCAATAGATGAAGGTCCAGTTGTTATTTCTGTTCCTTTCCCTTTTAAGAATGAAATGCCTCAATCAGTAACTGTTGGAGAGACTTCTTATGATTCGTTCACTATCAAGAACACTATGGATGAGCCTGTGGATTTGTGGACTAAAATTTATGCATCAAATCCTGAGGATTCTTTTACCCTTTCGATCTTGAAACCGCCTTCTAAAGATTCGGACATAAAAGAGATACAGGGTTTTTATGAAGCCTTTACTCTGGAAGACAGGATGCTTGAACCTGGTGATACTTTAACTATTTGGGTCTCTTGTAAGCCCAAGGACATGGGTCTGCATACCACTGTTGTAACTGTTGACTGGGGAGATGATAGGGTTGAGCGGGTTGTTTTCCTTTTGGCCGAGGATAAGATATCGAGTTCTGTGACTACTAAGAGGCCTTACTCCAGAAATAAAAGGGTTCCAAAGAAAGATTTTGCTGTGGATGATTACGTGACGGGAGCACGCCCTTCAAAGGTGGTAGAACGTAGGTTTAAAAATAGGCTTCCTCGGTATGAAATTCCAAAGGAGATCAGAGAGATGATCGAGAAGAAGGAACTTCCGGATGATTTGAACGAAGGTCTAACACCAAAGAACTATGCTATCTACTATAAAACTTTACTTATTATGGAAGAATTACAACTCGAGGTATTCTCATTGTTTCGAATATTTGTTAATACCAGGAACTTATTACCTCAATAACCCTCTTATATTTTGCCATGTTTCTTGTAATTTTTGGTGGTTTAGGAAGACATGCGAGCTTATGATATGGAGAATGTCTCGATGAAGAGAAGGGGTCACTATTTGTCCCTCGAAGTTCCTGGCCTTGCTGAGAGAAGACCTTCCCTTGTCCATGGAGACTTTATCTTTGTAAGACATGCCTATGATGATGGAACTGACCTACCTTATCAGGTTTTACTCTTGATACCATTTCACACTTTCAGCCTCATAACTGCAAGTATGTTTCACCACTTATCTTATGGAGAACAAAAAAAATTGAAAGCAATTTTCTCATAGGGCTTTGTACACCGCGTAGAGGCGGATGAAGTGCATTTGAAGTTTGCCTCTGAGTTCCACCTACGCCACACAACTAGGAGTGTCTATAATGTGAGGTTCACATACAATCGGATCAACACTAGGAGGTTGTATCAGGCTGTTGATGCGGCAGAAATGTTAGATCCAAACTTCCTTTTTCCATCCTTTAACTCTGGGAAAAGAATGATAAAGACAAAACCCATCGTGCCCATTTCACCAGCTCTTAATGCGGAGCAGATTTGTTCCATTGAAATGATTCTTGGTTGCAAAGGAGCACCACCATATGTGATCCATGGACCTCCTGGTACTGGGAAAACCATGACATTGGTGGAGGCGATAGTTCAACTCTATACAACTCAGAGAAATGCTCGGATTCTTGTCTGTGCTCCTTCCAATAGTGCAGCTGATCACATTTTAGAGAAGCTCCTTTGTCTGGAGGGAGTTCGCATCAAGGATAATGAGATTTTCAGGCTGAATGCAGCTACTCGTGCCTATGAAGAAATCAAACCTGAGATTATCCGCTTTTGCTTCTTTGATGAGTTCATTTTCAAGTGCCCTCCTCTCAAGGCTTTGACTCGTTACAAACTCGTTGTGTCAACATACATGAGTGCATCCCTTCTTAACGCAGAAGGTGTAAACCGTGGTCACTTCACTCATATTTTCTTAGATGAGGCTGGTCAAGCTTCAGAGCCAGAAAACATGATTGCTATATCAAATCTCTGCTTGTCAGAAACTGTGGTTGTGCTTGCTGGAGATCCAAGGCAATTGGGTCCGGTTATATACTCGAGAGATGCTGATTCACTCGGCTTGGGGAAATCATACATGGAAAGATTGTTTGAGTGCGATTATTACTGCGAAGGGGATGAGAATTATGTGACAAAGCTAGTCAAGAACTACAGATGCCACCCAGAGATTCTTGATCTCCCGTCAAAGCTGTTCTATGATGGAGAACTGGTAGCTTCCAAAGAAGACACAGACTCTGTTCTTGCCTCATTAAACTTCCTTCCAAACAAAGAATTCCCAATGGTTTTCTATGGGATCCAAGGATGCGATGAGAGGGAAGGCAACAATCCGTCATGGTTCAACCGTATAGAGATCAGCAAAGTCATAGAGACAATAAAGAGATTAACAGCGAATGACTGTGTGCAAGAAGAGGATATCGGAGTAATAGCTCCTTACAGGCAGCAAGTAACGAAGATCAAGGAGGTCCTCGATAGGTTAGAGATGACGGAAGTCAAAGTCGGTAGCGTAGAACAATTCCAAGGGCAAGAGAAACAAGTGATCATTATCTCAACTGTGAGATCTACAATCAAACACAACGAGTTTGATAGAGCCTACTGTCTGGGCTTCTTGAGCAATCCAAGGAGGTTTAATGTCGCAATCACCCGTGCAATCTCTCTGCTAGTGATCATCGGAAACCCACATATCATAGGCAAGGTACTACGTGCTTGCTTCTTCTGGACAAAAACTTAATGCAGGGTCTTAATTCCCAACCTCTCAACTAATATAGAACTGTTATATGAAATAGGACATGAATTGGAACAAGCTTCTGTGGCGATGTGTTGATAACAATGCTTACCAAGGATGCAGTTTACCAGAGCGGGAAGAGTTTGTGGAGGAACCATTCAATCAAGAAGGAAGCTTTAATGCTCCGCAATACTCTGCAGAAGAAGCGTGGAACAAGAGTGGCGAGGTCAACAATGGCGGCACTAAGGAGAAAGATGAATGGTCTGATGGGTGGAACGACAATGGTGGCACTAAGGAAAAAAACGAATGGTCTGATGGGTGGAACGACGACAGCGTTGCAAAGGAGAAAAACGAATCTTCTGATGGTTATAACAATAATTGTGTGACTGAGGAGAAAGAAGAATATTCTGATGGTTGGAAAAATGGTGTCGGTGGTGAAGTTGAAACTAGATGTGATTATGTAGCCAAGGAGGAAGATGAATGGTCTGATGGGTGGAAGTAAGTTGAAAAAAGTATATTATGGGAAAATAAGTTAAATAACGTTGGTGAATGAATGAACAAAGGCTGTTTTGGATTTGTTCATATGTTCTTTGTCTATCTTCTGAACCTTTGGTTTTTGGCTTTTTAGTAGAGGCTCATTCTAAATGCATCACATTTAATTTGGTGTGGATAAATTTGTGGAAACTCTTTATTAATAGGATACGGGTGACATCAAATACACATAATTTTAAATCATAATTTAAGCAGAATCAGGCAAATAGGAAAGTAAAGAACATATATAATATGTGTGTTGTCTTAAATTAGAAGAAATCGATAATCTCAAAGGCGAAAGCAAATAGAAGAAGCGAAAGCTTGAGAGAGTGCGAAGACGAAGGCAACGAGGCTGAAGGAGTTGACGCCGTCGGATCTCCTCCGTTGCCCGATTCGGGAAAGTCCTGGTCTACTTAATGTCAATAAATTTTTTAAAATTTTTAGTAACAAATTATGAGAAAATGCTTACAAAAAACACTTATAAGCAATTAACATATTTTCTACTTTACCTTCAGGAATTTGTGAATATGTAGGAGAAGTGGTTGGACCGAAAGAAGTGGTCGGACCGAAAGAAGCAGGGCCTGCGAGTTATGTATATTAATGAATAATGAGCATTTTAGTTAAAAACAACATTAAAAATATATTTCTCTTTGATACCAAAAAAATAAAATATATATATATATATATATTTCTCTGTTTTTTTTTAAAGTTAAATTGTTTTAGGTTTTACTTTTTTTTTACAAAGATATATGTAAAATTAATTTATTATTTCTTAGTTCACACATTCAATTTAAAATAAAATATGATGAAAATCTTAATTAAAGTGACAACTATAATTGATAGACTTGGTATTAATTACAAGTAGTTTATTTAAACTGTGTGAAAATCTTAAAATATAAGTATAATTTAGAAAAAAACGGAGGTAATAATTAATTGTAGTAGTATTTAACTACGGTGATCGAGCCGGTTTACGTAACATCAATAAACTCGAAATATACAATAAAACATGAGGAAAATGCTTAGAACTAAAAGTCTAAAGTATTTAAGAAAAGTTCGACTTTACCATCAAGAATTTGCGTATCCGTAGGAGAAAAGGTTGGACCGAGAGAAGCAGGGCCTGCGAATTATGAACAATGTTAGTAAAAAGAACATTCAAATATAAAAGTATATTGTAAATTAAGAATCTAAATAAATTCAAAAAAATATCTAAAACAATGTACCTGGAGCAGGGAGAGGTGCTGCAGAAGCTGCGAAATTTCACAAATATGTGAATCAGACATTGGAAAAAAAAAAAGAGAGACTAAATATTTTTTTAAAAAAAGTTAGATACCTTTGCATTTAACGGGCACACCAGGCATGCCACATGCACGAGGAAGAGAGATGGCTAGAGTTCGGTTTATAGGAAGATTGAGTGGCACACTTGCGGTTACAATCAGACACAAACAGTCCAAACCGGTTCCGGTTAACAATTTAAGGGCCCCACAACAATCTGAGGTCGGAGAAGTACCACCTCCCGTTAGAAAATTCATGCACCCTGTAACGCTAGAGAGCATGGTTGGTGAACATGGAGTATTGATTTGACCAAGAATCAATATTGGAGAATTCGAGAGTAGAGAGACTATTAGAGCTGAGATTACGAAAATTTTGGGCTCCATTTTGTGTTTTAGGGGTTTAGACAAATTGAATCCTGAAACAAACAAAATATTGTTCTGTGGAAATGAGAAATGGTTATGGTGTTATATGATTTATTGTGTGAATGTGAATGATATATATATAGGGGAGAGAAAAGGGTAGTAAGGTAATTTGTGGAAGTTGGTTTTGATTTTGACTTTTGATACTCTCAACTACCTTAACTAACTTTTACCAGAGAAAAGCCAGTTTTTGAGTTTGCTTCTTTCCTTTTAATTGAGTTTTTTTAGGTTTGGTTCTGTAACCAAACAAAGTACATCTATCATAAATGTCAAAGCACATATACACGTATAACTAATTGCTATCTAAAATCAACAATGACTAAGAAAATTATATGTGCTGTGTTTATAATTAAAAAATTGATCAATGATTTCAACGACAAAAAAAACTACGATTATATGATTATATATTTATTAAATTAATAACACTAAGGTTTCTCCAAGTCAAATTTTCCGAAAACGACGATTTTTTATTTTGTTTTTGGTCTAAATGCCGCAAATCTCATGTCACTCAGTTGTATAGTTGAGAGGTGTTTGAATTTGACCAATTTTGTCCGCGGTCGGGATTAAAATGGTTTCTTAGTGGAATTTTTTTAGTTTTTTTTTAATATATTTATACTAATCATTAGTAGTAAGTAAGTAGGTTTTCGTAAAATTTGTATCGGATAAATTGTGACGTGACGATAAAGAAAAGGCTTAGAACGTCACGTGATTACATTATATTAACGAAATGACTGTCAGAAGAATCGAGTTTCCTGATTCTTTTCTAAAAAAAGTAATATCGGAACTTTAGTAATACTAAATTACTAATTGGTTGAACTTGTTTTTTTGTCAATAATAATTTGTTGAACTTTATATATAAAACACAATACTTCTACGTTTCTAATGGGATGTAGATGAAGCCACGTATTTGGGTTGGTCGGTGTTTCCAAATAAACTTTAATTTTTTTTTTTTTAAGTTGCTACGAAGATTCACAAAGTTAGGCAACTTACTTACTTAGGATAAAACGAAAAGAAAAAGTACTTAGGAAACTTGTTTGGTAAACAAGCTTTATATCGATCAAAAGTATAAACTAAACAATCTAAACACGATTAATTCAACTGGTAAGACATAGTATACTAAAATTTTATAAAAACGAATCGGAGAACTAATATAGTAATTTTATGCTTAGGGCTTCAATTTCCAGAACAAATTCATAAGAAAAATACGCAGACCAAAATCTAAATGCTACTGTTTTAAAAAAATAACATTAATTGAATAGAAAACAATTCACATGAAACTATTGTCCTACAGTATTATCATTTGGAGTTGAGTTTGTTAGTTAACATTCATTGGGTTTGCTTTTAACCGATGATTTATTTCTTGTTTTGGTATTAAGTATCAGTTCCATGAAAAATTGATAATATTACTAGTTGTTGCAAATATAGAAGGAACTTGTGAAGTGTTTTGAACAAGTCGTAAGGAATCATTAATAGCGTTTGACGTTTCGTTGAAACAATGTCGATGCACTCAGGGTAGAGAGGGTATAGATTCAGAATTAAACTCTTAACATTTTTCTTGTTCGATGATTATTTAGGAAATTAAAGATTATATTACTTGCCAAAACAAAACCTGTCTCGGCAACAATTTTCTTGACAAAACAAAACAAAACCCCTGTCTCAGCAACAATTATCTTGGAAATGGTAATCACCGAGTCATCAAAATTTAAGGCGGAGAAAGGAAACTAATCAAATAATCAAGATTTGAAGCTATAAACACACAAAAAAGCAGATTTATAAATCAGAAACAATAACAAGACAACTTACTAAATGAGAAACCCAAAAAGAGAAAAAAACCAAAAAAGATGTATGTAAAATCATAAGATTCATAACGCAACACCCTATTAACTAACAAAAACCCCTGAAATTCAAGTTAATAATAGTCTCAAAACACAAAACAATAAACTTATCATAGAGCAAGTGAAGAGCTACTACTACTTTTTCAAAAAANTTTTTTTAAAAAAAAAAAAAAAAAAAAAAGGAAGAGCTACTCTGTCCCAAGGGCGAAGCAGAGGATTCCTTGAGACCTAAAAGACCAAAGATTGATATTGTCGTTGGCTTTCAATTCGTTACTCTTAACGAATTTGTTCCAGCCATTAGTCAGAGCGTAGTTCAAAGTTCCGTTTGGAGAGTCCTTCTTCTTCTTCATCACCCATCTCTTCAAACTCAAAGACTTCTCTTCAGACCTTTGATTCACGAGAATCAATCTTAGTCCAGGTTTCTTGCCCTTCTCGTCTTCTTCTTGTTCTATGATTCTCGATTCCTCTGGCGTCAAGAAGTCGTTTCTTTCAAGCTGCTTGAAAGGGATTAAGAAACGGCCTTGCCCTGTGTTGACATCACTCTCGGACAGAGTCTTCTTAAAGATGAGCTTCGCGTCTTCTGCTTCCTTCCTGTCTCTCATCACCTGCACAAGCCACTCCGGCCTCGGTGGAGGAGAGATTTCAGCAACTTCCAAAGCAGCCTCCTCAGGCCTCGGCTTCTTTACTTTCTCCAACCTACCACTACTACTTCTCTTTCGCACGAGAGGCCCCTTGTCGCTTGACGGAGAAGATTCACAATTAGGGTCTGGTGGGTTTTTAGGGATACTGTGGTCGCCTAGTAAGGGTAAAGAGCAACGATCAGGGCTTTCAGGATCTTCCCTCTTAGAAACAGAGGGGGGTTCGTTAAGGTCAATATTAAAGTTGCGCCATGAAGAAGAAGAAGAAGCTCCGTTAGGGTTTGGTAGAATTTTAGGGATGTTGTGATCGGCAAGTAAGGATAAAGAGCAACGATCAGGGCTTCGTGGGTCTTCCTTCCCAGACTCAGAGATGGGCTCGTTAAGGTCAAAACTATCGTAACGCAAGTTACGCAACCACGAAACGTCCAGATCATCCTCACGCTTCGTCATCATGATCGGAACGAGAACTTAAGTTTTGAGAGAGTGAGCTTTGAGGGAGAATGAAATTAGAGAGACATAGAGAGAAAGAAAGAATGAGGGAATGTTAGAGAGAGTGTGATTCTCTTACATTATATACCTACCGGTCCTCTTCTTTTAATAACAGAATAGAATCAATTTGAGAGTTATCTTTTTTTTTTTGTGCGAAAATTTGAGAGTTATCTATTCCTAGAAAATCTAGCCAAATATTCTCTTTTTTTCCTCTTTTTTTATGACATCATTCTTATTAAGCAATGGGTAATTAACGTTAATTACCTTTTTCACCACTCACCAACGGTTTGTTTAATTATTACAGTGACTAGTCACTAATGATAGTTGTTAGTTTTTTTTTTTCACCGATTAGTAGTTAGTTCAATTAGATAACACTACCTATAAAAATAAAAATATACAAAAAAATAAAAAGATAATTCCATAGATTTCGTTTGCAATATTTATGAGATTTTCTATTATTATCATCATCTTAAATTTATTAAATTCCGTTTTGATATATACTAAAATGAATTTAATATACATCATAAATTAATGTTTCATAAATATCTTCTTAAACTAAGATTTGGTAGAACTTTTCCTGCTAAGTTATATATATTCTTCTATGAAATTTTAATGTTTTTTTTCATATATACATATTCTGTAATCAGTTGTACAATTTTTATGCTTATAGTTTTATTTAATTATATTGAAAGTGGTTAGATATGAGATTTCGAAAAAAAATTAGGAATATTTTTTACAAGTAAATCAAAATTTGGATGAATTGACATAAATTATGTCATTATGTAAATATTTATAATGTAATATACAGGTGATAAAATAAGTGTTGTATGTGTAGGAGTCGCACAATAATTTGGATGCAAGACAGATAATTAAAAAAATAACAACCAATAATTATGCTATCCATCGCTGATTGCACTATTCGAAAACCATAAGAAAGAAAAAAAAAAAAAAGAATAAAAGACACGTGTTAATGAAGGGTATTTTGGTCATTTAAATGATACAAAACTGCCGAAATCAGAGGACCGTTGCATTTAAATTTCAAATTGAAGGAAACATAAATAAATAAAGATTGNTGAAGAAAAAAAAAAAAAAAAAAAAATGTTGAAAAAAAAAAAAAAAAAAAAAAAAGACAAAATCGGCCAACGAAAATCAGATAAACAAAGAAGCATTGAAAGGAAAGATTTCAGTCTCACCGTCGGAGAAATCAATGGCATCGAGCACGACGACGACGACGACTAATACTGTGTCTACGGATGATTCAGAGAGACGAGACAGTAGTTGTTACTTCCCAGATTGTCGTAAAGACGCGAATTGCAGCTGCGAGATTTGTCTTGACAGTCTCAACGCAATGCTCGATCTCATGCCTCTGAGCGTACAGAAAAGCTCTCTCACTAAGCTCTCTTACGCCTCCAATTTCAAATCAACCGTTGAATCCACTCCGACTTCGTTTGACCCGACCTTGGTCACCACACCCGTTTCGGTTTCTCGCCCATTCTCGAGGGTGATGATCTCTCCGCCGAAGAAGAAGCAGGTGAAGAAATCAGAAGTTTCTGATGACGAAGAACCGGCGAAGAAGACTATGAAGAAGGAGAGAAGGCCACTGATTTATGCTGTTCTGAAAGTTGTTTTGGTAGCTCTGTGTTTGGAATTAGGGTTTGGTTGGATGCTTAAAGGGATTTTAAAACCCGAATTCACAGAGGAGATAGTGAGGAACGCTGGTGAGAGATCTCAGGCTGCTCGTGATCTGGGTGCGAAGCTGAGACTGTTGGAAGACGAATTAAAGGGTTTTGTTAACAACGGAAAGTTTTCGAGCTGTATAGGTTCCAGTTCCAAATGGAAAATCAATCAGGTAAGTTATTACTTATTAGGTTACAATTATTTCCAGTTTTATTTGACTGATTTGAAAATTACGTTTTCAAGGATGGTCCACTGTTGAACTCAAAGTGTGTTCTGTACAAATCCGCCATTGAAGAGGTTAGTATATGGGGGTGGCCTTTGCAGACAGCTGGATTGTTCCGTACTGGGCTCTCCTCAACTTCGCTCACCGCATTATCAGGCCGAGTAACCGAGGTATCCAAATCTAAACTTGTTTTTCCACTGCCTTACCATTTGACTATCAGATTCAAATCGCAATGCTTGTGTCTTTAGTATTTGTTTGCTTAAATCGATGGCTTTATATAGGAATAGTATCTCTAAACATTAGCTTATCCAGATAACTTGAGTTTGATTGAATCTAATTCAGCTCATTCTTCTCTTTGGTTTTGTCCAAAACGTGTTCATATGATTCTCATCTTTCGATCTTCTCCTTCAAGTGGTCAGAAGGGAAATTCGGTTACTCGATACGCGAGGCCAACACTTCGTGGGGGGAAACCAAATGGAGCACGTCGGTTCTGCAACTAGATCCCAACACATGGATTCTTGAGCACAGCCAAAGCTCGGTAATAGAGAGTTCGAGTTTGTTGTCACTAACAATCGATCTCCTTATACACATGATGTTCCAAGCAGCAAAGAATGTAAACCGGGAACTTTTCTGGATGTTTTCAGCCTCCGCAAATTTGTATAGTGAAGCAGTATCAAAGGCTAGCACAATGACACCAACTTAGAAACTTCTGAGGAAAAAAAAGTTTTCTTTTTTTTTTGTTGGTTCTTCATTTCAAGCATTGACATCTTGTCTTCTATTAGGCATAATCATGAACAAGTACTTGTTACTGTTACTGTGTAGTTGTAGAAGGGTAGGCATTCAAATCTAATAGTTGTTTCATGTCCTATGTTTTGTTCACTGTAACAGACCCATAAACACTGTCGTTTTGCTTCAAGTTAAAAAGAAACCGACGACTTTTATAACAAAAAATGAGGAAGCCATTCATCTTCCCTGCAATTTCCACGAAATCGTAATTAGTCGACCAGAGAGAGAGCTCGACCCGAGAGGAGAAAAAGATTATTATACCTTTCAAGATCATAAGTCCTACTGGTTTGGCCTGGATTCGAATTGCCTCCTCTAGATCGCATGTACTTACCGTGGCCCATTTTTCCGGCGATATTTCCGACAACTGAAGGGTGTTTTTGACCGGCTTTGGGTTTTATATGTAAATTAGGCTCTCTAGGCCTAATAATGGTAGCCGACAGTAAACCAGCTACAATACCGGACCGATTAAAACCATAACTTTTAAATTTCTTCAAATCCAAAACCGAATGCATGACCGGTGAGGGCATTTACGTCATTTACCAACTCACCTTCCTGTTAACCTAAAATAGAACCGTTATTTGGTCAAACCAAACCTGACCAATAATTGAGTACACGCGTAGTAAGACACACCGTTCAGGGTAATTACGTCATTTGACAATCCTGCTCCGTTAAGTGTTAACGGTAATATTATGGTTTAGGATAAACGGTTAATTTACGTCATTTATCGGTTTGGGTAGAATGGTTGACCGTTTATGGTTCGGCTTTTGTTTATAGTTTTTATTGGTTTTATAGAAAATGAAATTAAAGAAAAAAAAAACAACCGTAGTTTGGTTTGGTCGCTGGTTTGAGTTTGGGTTTGGTTTTATATGTAAAAAGCTAATTTTTATTAGCTATACTTTTTCTTTTTGATATTTAGCTATAATATATAACGGTTTATATGATAGTAGAAAAACTATTACGAATTTAAATTTTAGTAAATATAAATTCCAACCGGTTTATTCAGTTTGGTGACTATATCAAATCGGTTTTGATTTTTTGGGGTTTAAAATAATAAAATAAATTAGTTTATAAGTAAATTTTGGTTTAATTTGTTTTGGTTCGGTATTATACGATTTTTCAATTACGTTTTTTTTTTTGGGTCAACTTTTCAATTACATTTTTTCTCGTCTTTGGTACTTTGTGAAGAATGATGACAAGAAAATATGGGAATTTTCGGTATAATGCGAAAGAATATATTAAACCGAACTTGACTAGATTCGAACCAGTTCTTCCATGATCGATGGAGTGAGCATGTACGCGAGAGAGACTATAAGTTTTGATCAGGAAGAGAGAATCGCTTCTCGATTCGTTTCTGTGAATTGATTCTTCAGGAACGACGATGGCTTTAACTGCTTTGAATCAGCTCTATTTTGTTCTCGCGACAAAATCCGAGCAGGTACTGTATTGTTTCAATTAAACCCTAGATAATCCCCAAAATTAACTCTTTTTCTCGGAGATTTCCCCAATTTTTATCTATACAGGTTCCAATAAGTACATTTGTTTCTCAGAGAATTGATAAATGCTGGTTTTTGTTCGATTTTGTCCCTTTATGTTCTAGAGGAATAGCATTAAGATTGAGAATGTGTGTAATTCTCTGGATTGAATTGTTGAAATTTGGGTGAAATGCTTATTTTTATCGAATTCTTTCATTGTTTTAGGAGAAGATCACGCCTGAAGAGTCTAATGCCATTGTCTCGTGCCATCTCAAAGTTTTGTGGACTGCTGGGTTTGCGTCTGGTGTAGGAGGAGGTTTAGGTTGGCAAGGTCCGTATTCATCTATGGACTATTGATTCATTGGCTCATCAGGTTTCTTAGATTGAGTCTTTTAGTGAAACTCGTCGTATTGGAGCTCTGATTTAGCTCTATGAATCTCAAATGAAATTGGAACAGCACTAAAACCAAATGATGAAAAAATAATTTTCTTTTCTTCTGTAACCCAAATCTTTAATAGATAGCTTTCGGAGCCTCTTTCGAATTGGTGATTCTCTAGTGTTTTCTTGTAGTGGCAAAAAGGTTGAAAATGCTGAAAGGACTTGAGAGGCTAGCCCTTGCAGCTGGTAAGTATTTGCAAATCGTTGGGACTAATAATGGTTTCTCACCGCTTAATTTTGGTTACGTGTTTCCTTACCAGACTTTCTTTTTTAATGTTTCATCCTCTATGCTACTCCACACGCAGGAGCGGCTACTGCGACTTTTGCTGTTGCTTGGGATTGGGCAAGTTCTACAACTGCAGTTTCATGCCTTGATCAGATCCTTAGGCAAGATGCAACACGGATGCAGAAAGAGCTTGTGAATGTGTAAGCATCCGTTAGAGCTCTTGCTTTTTGTCGAGACTTATGGTGATATGAATTTGTTCTTTACTTTGAGCAGATTATGACCTTTGCACCTAACGGATGTTTATATAATGCAATAGTATCGTTCTTAGCTTGATTCTTCTATTCTTGATTTGGCGGACATTTTTCCAAACTATAGCTTAGTCAGGTCCAATAGAGGTGAAGCTTGGAGATGGAAACTTATGTCCAAGCATTTCTACCCTGAAGCTGTTTACAGCGATGAAGGAGACAAACCTCAAATGCGTTGGCGTAGACGAAGCACTTTCACAGAAATTGCCGCTTCTTATGATGATGTAAATGAAGCCAAACCTCAGAGAACCCACAATGGCTTACCAAACCCTCATAATCGAAGCATTTCCCATGGATCTGATGCGTCAAAGACTAATCTTAGCTCTGTGAGTACCATCTAATCTTAGTTGTTAATTCTAAAGCCTCTGCAAATGCTTAGCATCAATTTGGACAAGAACCAGGTTCCAATATTATAAGTTAAATCTTGGTTTCAGGGAAATTCGGATGGCGAAGTGGTGGAAGAAGATGCTCTTGACATTGTATTTGGTGGTTCAGAACCAACAGAGAGCATTCCTGCGCCGGTTAATTCGAAGGGTTCAGGCAAAACGCAAACTCGCAAACAGAAAAGAGCTCAACGAAGACAAAGACTTAAAAACCGTGAATCTTCTATTAATACTCCTCAGTACGAACTTGCATAGACAAGACAAAACAAGAATTCGACCTGATGATTATCACGATGAATTTGCCTGAGTTTCTGAAAGCTCATTAACTTTATATGACTCCAAGTTTTAATTCCAAATTGTCATTATGAATCCCATTTTATGAAGGATAATTTTGTAAGAAAAAATTTATTGAAGCTTTTAAGATCTTCATGATACTTTTTATGAACTGTAAGCAAGATGATGATGAATAATGGTCAGGCAAAATTTGGATACACGAAGAAGAATTCAAAGGAACTTAGCAGACAAATGTAGTAACGAATGTACAATTGTGATTCTTGCTGTGCATATTTGATCTTACTCCTCGATTCTTAGATGAAAATACTCTTCAAGAATTCCTCTAGGCGTCCTACCAAATCCCTTAGCTACCTCTTCCATTTCCTTAAGCTTTGTGACTTCTTTTCTAATCTGATCCAATCTCATCAAGACAATCGTCATCAAGCTATCTGCATCTGCACCTGAGACATGCCTCGACAGTTCTGACTTCTCCTTCTCAAGTTGTCTATACAAATCATCGAGACATTCTTTCTGAGCATGAAGTTTGCCTTCTGCAATTTGGTACTCAGATTCCTGAGCTTTTCTCAGCGCTTTTAGAGCCTCACGGATTTCTTCCTCGAGTTTGTGCATCTCAGCCTCATGATTGAATGGCATGGGCCCGATCGGTGTCACGTCTTGTAGACTTTGCAATGTATCATTGTCTTTAGCTTCTCCACTGTCAGAGTAACCTACAACCAAAACGAAGATAATATGTTATAATGAACGTTAAATCATCATCAACTCATAACCAAAAGAAAAAGACCGTGATGAGGGAATTTACCTGACCATATAGTTGGTGTCTCATCATTCCAAAGCTCTTCCAAGCTTGTGCCGCATTTAAGCTGCAAAAGATTAAGCTTTTTAGTTTCAGGAAAATCCAGTAAATATTACATTTTACACAGTATATTCTACCTTGATGACCGTTGATTCGATACAATTCAGCAGTTCCTTAGCATTATCTCTTTTTGAGCCTCGCAGGACACAAATACCGAGATTCAGGATCTTCTCTACGTCACCTTGATATACTACAGTCTGACATATTTCTAAGAACCTGTTAACATGTGGAACTAAGTCCTTTTTAGCGTCACATCGCCTGCAGTAATATTCAGCATCCAACCCGATGCTGCCACCAATGGTTCCAGCCATGTAAGCTCGAAGAGCACAGTTCACATGAGCAACATGTCCACATATATGACCCTCAGAAACCGCAGCTTCACATTTGATATAGCTATACCCTTCATGCTCTAAGCTTATTGATTTGCAGCAAAGGATGCAACAGCAATCAGAGCAGAAATTAGGTTCACTACAGCAAATGTCACAAGGCATTGCGGGTAAAGATTCGATTTCACTTGGGGGCATCAGGCTCCCGCATTTGTCATTACCAGCATTACAAACCACAATATCAGATCCGTTCTCATGCACTGGGTCTTCATCTGAGCACACTGGCAATAGACATTGCTTCGGAGCTATGCCTATCAAACAGGAAAAACCAAAATGACAAGAAAACAGATAATTGTTCAGAATGATGAAAAGTAAATCATATAGTTCAAGAATAATATAAACAAGCAATAAGAGATAACCGGAGTTCTGGATGTCTAAGAACCTGTATTCAGAATAATTTGAATACCAAACATAGAAAAATATGTATCCTAAAGATACAATTATGATAGAATACAGAAAATGCAGCTGATAAAAATCTAGGGACAAGATTTGTAAAAAGGGAACAGCTCCTTTTCCCCTCAGCTAATGAAAAATAATAAAATTGCCTACCGTTTCAGAGATGAAAGCAAATAAATTGATCTGTGTTTAGATCATGATTTGCCGAGCTACATATAAACAAATGAACTCAAACATATTGGAAATGCATGCTCAAATGTGTAACTGAAATAAAACCTTTATGAGGTCAAAGACAATCTCTCAATTCTGCAGGACAAAGATCATCGGGGAAGTCTTATTGCAATAATGTATATTTTGAGTATACAAATAACATAGGTCTAGAGTTGATTGAACCTGACCTTCTGTACTGGGTATTCTCCAGCTGAAAGAAGCAAAAAACTTGCTAACATCTGCTTTCGGGAAGGCTAGACGAATGTAGCGTTCAAGTGAGAGCCTGCTCCTAAATGCGCTACCTTTCCGCAGTATTTCAGTACTTAAACCCGGAAGATGCTTGGGAGGATATAAGTACCTATCCACAAAGTAGCCTTGACCGTTTACTCTCGGCCCTACCTTCCAACGCCAAGTATCTCCGGGCTTAGGCCAGTTTTCAGGAGCATACGGTAAACCTACACCAGATTCCAGTGGCCTTACTGGCCTCAGCAGAAGGCGAAGCGGTACATCTCTGTTACTTTGAGCAGGAGTATCAGTGTCCATGGAGTCCATGATATAAGACCTGCACTCAAATCACAAATACCAATGGAAACTTGAATAAGAACATCATGAAACACTAACACATATATATTAGTTCACACTATCTATGTTATTCAATAAGGCATTCAAATGCCACAACTGAACCAACGATAAAGCTTAGTTCCCATACACCTTGGAAGGCTAATAGCTTACAGCTTGCTTCAGTGTCCCTGGCTCCATTAAATCATTGACACTCTCAAGCATTAAATAAGCTCAATAGTGTATTTCTTAGCGTTAAACCACGAAATGATGAAAATCCAAAAACTTCTGCTAACAAAACACATAAGAGAAATGGTCCAGCTTCAGTATTCGCTACACAAGGAGTTTCAGAACAAGATTTCGTTTTCCGGATACCCATTAGATGCGATCTAAAACCCCAAGAACCGTGTTAGGATATTCTGCGTTGTGATCCAAAATACATTTTCAATCTTTTAAACCCAAACCAAAGAAAAAAAATTGATCAAGAAAATATCCAAATCCAAACGCGTGAAGAAAACTATTCGTTGAAAACAAAACCGATTTTCGATTTCCGGTAAAGCAGAAACTGCACATTAGCCACACGAAATCCAATAATCCGGCGAGGAAAATGAAGAAAAGGAAGAGAGAACGTACAATCTACAGAGACTTTGAAACCGATCAATTTCCGAAGATCTCAACGATTAATGGCGGCTACAGGGAAACCCATGAATCTTCTACCAGTCTGATTACAAAGAACAAGCTCAGTATCCTTTATCGCAGAAAAGGTCCTTGATATCGTCACCTTGACGGCGAAGGATTTACCGGAGGCAGAGAGGAGAGAGTGTAGGAGAGAGTGTGGGAGAGAGATGAGAATGGATGGTTCTTGTTGTTCGCTTAAATGACGAATTTGCCCTCCAAGTTCAAGATGATAAAAAATAAAAGCTCTTACCAACTGAGCTATTCCAAATATTTAAATATATATTATAGTTGTATATATAGTCATATACATGCCTATGTTCGTAGACAGTATGTAGTGCTAATATGTTGGTACAAATCTAACGAACCAGCACAAATTAAATGTATTACAGTTTTAAAACTTTTTCGTATGAAACCACATTTGATTTCCGAACGATTTCGAAGAGTTCATTAGTCTAACTAAACCAAGTTAAAACCAAAAATAACGACCATGGACCATGGTGATGTGTGTGTCCTAATCAATGACTATACCAAACTAAACTAGGGTGAAATTGAATACCTATGATTCATATGTTGAAAATAATAAAGAGTGTTTCTCTATGTCTATTAATTTTTTATCTGATATTGATCGTGGTCTCGAACAAGTCGCTACAATCATAACTTATTATTAACTTCATCAAAAAAACAATAACTTAGTCGAAAGTAATTGATAACTGAAAAGATAAAACAAGCATGATTATAAAACTTGTAACAAGTAACACATTCAAAACGAATATAGATTTTTAAGAAGACACTAAAAAAAAGTGTTTGAGAAAAGCAACGGTGAAAATTTTAGAAAGAAAACAAGAAAATTAAATTACCAAAAAAAAACTCAATTCTTCATGAAATGAGCCTTCGAACACGTACATGAGAAATTAGTAAGGAAAATCCATAACCATCCATTGAGTCGATGTGGATTAAATGATTGAGCCACTAATATCGAATATATTTCATGCTTGAAACTGCACATCTTTTGCACTTCAACGATGCTTACTTCTTTCTTCCCCATGAAACCTCGACAATAGATGAACGGCGGCAAAAAGAAACAGCTATAAGAACTGAACCTCTGTGGAAGACTATTTCGAGGCTGTAATGGCCATCTGTTGCATCGGTTTGGATGATTATGTACTCGAGCATGGTGCTCTTTTTAACAAACCAATGGACCTCCTTGAGGATGTAGTCTTCCACCATGAAATACGCAGCTCCATACTCGTTGTTGTACTTGCCGTTGTACACTTTGGTGATTTCGGCCTCCTTTGCTCCAGCATTGGCCATGTGCCTCATTACGGAGTGACCGGCAGCAGGGACGAAGTTGGTAACGGCCTCCATGGCCTTGCTTCTTATTGTCGCTAAGATCTTTGAGGTGGCCATTCTAAATGGCTAAAACTACACATTTAGAAATGTGTTTTTATAGAGAAAATGAACGGAGAAAATATCTTGGGAGAGAAAGAGCACGAGAACTCAGTTTCAGGTTTCCTTTTATGTTCTCACAGCACAGAGATCTTACATATTCCATAAGGAATGAGTATTGAGTTAAGAATTTGGGAAGAGGTTCAGAGAAAGAGATGTATTATATTTATAACAATGGAGAAAGCAACAACAACAAAAAAAATATATTAAACCCTTAACAAGAACATTAATAGTTAGAAAGCGTCAGGTTTTTACGCAACCTTTAATTTTCACTGGCAGTAATTTATGATGAGACCACTTTTTAATAATTAAATAAATCAATAATCTAATGACTGATGTATTTGCCAGGGCTGAGTTTGGAGCAATTCTTTATTTTATAATTGAGATTGAATCACATGTTGATATAACAATTTAAATGGATTGCTTGGGGGAGTCTCAACATGTGATTTAATCAAATATGTTTGTAATTGACCATTATCCAAGGCATAAATACAGATGATTTTGTGTGTTTAAAATTGATAAACAAAGTGTTAGCAGATAATACTCATAGTAAAAAAAAAAAATCTATATATATATATATATATATATATATAATATTCATATTATGCCACTCTGTTGTCTTTTATTTTAACCTCCTTTGCTTCACACATCCGTTGAACAACAAAATCTTCACAAATCTCTTCCACAAAAGCCTCCATATTTCTCAGCGTTGCTTCTTCCAAACTTTTTTTTAGTCTTCTTAAAATTCTTATTTATATTTGTTTGTGTATGTGTGTTATTTTTATGAGTTTTTTTTTTTTTGGTCCTCTAGAAGTTTTATTAACTTTTGGTTTACACAAAGCCGGTGGACATAAACCGTCCCCAGTAACAACTCAAACCCAAAACCAAGGAGTTTTATAATCAGATTTATTTTATATTTTAATTTTTTTTATTTTCCAAATGGGGTAATTCATTATGTAAACCATTTTTTCCTCTTCTTCGTTTAGTTACAGGGCAGACATGAATCGTAGGGAAGCCTGCCTGTTATGAAAAGGAGACGGCGTTAGGTTAGGAGATGGAGAAAACCCAATCTCTACGGCTTTGTTAGAGTTAAATTTGCTAGAACTGAACCGCCTACTTTTACCGGAGTTGATTCGGAGAAATTTAAGAGATTCGATGCTTTAAGCCTTTAACGGAGCGGCGTAGCTATGTGTTTTCTTTTCGGGAAGATATATGAACATAGATTTCTTCACAGTTGGCGATTTGATTGGCGGATTGGAAAGATCTGTTCATTGTCGGAAAGTTCACCTCACCGGAATTAGATCGGAGAAATCAGAAAATCCGGCAATCGGTGAGGCAAAGTCCATATTCTCCCCACAGAAGGACACGTGTGACGATGTAACGACACGTGTGTTGTGACTCCTCCAAACGCCTGACGCGTACACCTTACGATTGAAGCTTATCTGTATTTGGGCTTAACAATTTTTAAAGCCCATTATATCCTGTTGGGCTGCTCTGTGGTTTTATCGTATGTATTATTTAATACTTTCTTTAGGTTTTTTATCAGGGTAAGGTTTAGTGGTTTGCTCTCAACCCTAAAAAGTTTAGTACTTTGGGCCGAAATTTGAATTTCTTGTTGTGTGAATCTGAGTTAGTCTACCCACAACAGTAAATTGCTAGAGTTTCTAAACTTCCCTTTAGGGAATCAACTTCTTGTATCATGTATCATATTATTAATAAAAAGAGGTTGAATGCCAAAAAAAAATAAAGCTTCCAATTAAATTAAGCTATAACTTCAAATTAATAATCATTATATATGTATATACAAACACGATCTTTTTTAGTTGAAACCCTATCATTTTCAACTAAATAAACAATTGGACCCTAACAGCTTGCTTCACAGGGATTGGTGGGTCCATCACAAAATTGTTACGTTGCAATCAGGCACTAGTTAGAGAGTTTGAAAACGATCTTGAATCGTACTGTGCGTCTTATGACAAGATCAGCAATGGAGTGTTATGGTGAGTCTGATGTTCACACTCGACAACTTTCACAACTTCAAGAATCATGTGATGTGAATCTTGATATGTCTCCCATTAATGGAGCTTTTGTCGATAAGTTTTGACATGTCCCTACAATAACAACAACACTTAAGTGATAGAGATTGAAAGAGAGAAAAATACCCCAGGGAAAACAACCAGCCATTCGCATTTTATGAGATTCCTCTTGTGATAAATCCAATAAAACTATATGATGAATTCAAAATAATACAAAAATAGAAATTGATCCCAATGTACATTCCAAGGAAAATGACAACTTGTGGGGCTACAAATTGTTGTACACTCTATCTGACACTTTGATACCATTTTTTATTTATACACCAAACAATCATAAGGGCATGAAAGCCTTTAGTATTACAAACATTTATAACTTCCCCATATTATTATCCAACTTATAGTATGTAGATCAATATTTGTATAAATATTTCATCGGTAATTTTATGTGACTTGTCATTCTTCAGCCCCCACTTCTGGCGAGTTCTCATCGATAGAGATTGATCAAATCTAAGTATCATTGTTGATTAAAGAAAGTTGCCGTTCATAGAATTATCAAGCAAATATTCAGTGATATTGGATTTTTTAAGGTGACAATATGGATATTCATTTTAGAAATCTTTCTCAGCTCTTCCTTGAGAGAGACTGATTTGGTGACAAATCATCAAGGATTTAATTGGAGAAAAACATTAGGTCTACAGTTTGATTCTTAGTTATATAAGAAACACTTGGTAGATTTTCTGTGTAAACTTTACAAAGCTAAGCTTTAATGCAACGCAATATATTCGGATTACTCGATCATAATTAAACACTTGGTCTAGTGATTTGTTTGAAGATAGACTTGAGGAACGATTCTTGTCAAAGAGCATATTAATGATCTGAAAATTAATCGGACATTATATCATTCGGTGAATTTGTTCCTAAGGTAAAATGAATAAAAGAGAGAAGGAAAGGTCAAAGATTAGTTAAGATGAGAAATGGGAAGTGACGTGAGTCAGTTTACGTTGCACAAACATCGATCTCTCGTCTTTGAGACATGAGATGGCCACTTTAGGTAGTCCAAGACATTGCCTCCTCGTGAGTTCTTGCTGTATTTGCAAGGACAATGATTTTTCTTCTTTTGCAATTTTTATAGGGTATATTATTTTCTTGAGTTCTTAGTATGAAATGAAGAAATTACATCCACGAATTTTTTGTTTGTCATTATTCAGAAAAAGTGGAAATACAAAAAGATAAATGTTACACTATTTTGGATTCTTACATACTTTATTGAACTTCATCACATACTTTTCCAAAATATATATCGAAGGAGAGAAAATTTATATACAGAAATGAACTGTATACTGATTTCTAATAAATTTATTATAAAATCCAAAAAGTTTACTGTTATAAAAACTTAAAACGTTATTATTATATAGCATATAGATCATGTGGAAAACATATAAATATCTTCCCCTCTGTATTTAAATTTCTTTCCTTCTATCAAATCTAAACAAACAAACAAATAGTTTTGTGGTCTTTTAGGTTTACAGGTAGGCTTCCTCAAGTTTTGCGTACTATTCAGATTCACCATTTCAACAAAAACTATAGACAAAAAGAAAATATAATATCTTCTTAAATTACAATAAATTAAACAAACTGAATATTTAGTGAGATTTCTAATTTATGTTTTAGATTTTTTAATTTGATGTTACAGTTTATAATTTTATCCTATTAAGATTTATTCTCAATCATATTTTTTTTTTGTTAACAACAATACCATATGAATTTTATAGTTTAATATGCTAAAATTTTGTACCAAGTGTTAACCATAAAAAAATGTTTATTTATTAAAATTTGGTAACTCTAAAACCTTTAACAAACAAAAAAAAATGGTAATATAAGATTCGAGTTACAAATGCTTTTGTCAAAATGATTATTTTTAAATTTACTAGATTTGAGTGTTTTAAATCATAAAATTTTGTAAATTAATTAGTATTTCATCCCAAAATAACTAGGCATAATAAAGAGTAAAGATAATTTGGTCTGAACATTTACAGCAAGGCACGATGCATGGTGTAAAAACATATATATATATATATATATATAAAGACATACATACATGATACATACTATCAAACAAATTAAGCCACCTAGCTAATCCACTTGCTCAATACATTTTCTCAGTCTCTCTCTAAAAAACACAATGCCAAGAATCATGTGGAAAAGCTTCCATCTTTGCTTTCCATCAAATCTCACCAAGCCCTCCTCATCTCCGTCCGATGCCGAGATCTTCACCTCCGTCGATCCCAACCGTCCGTCCATTCTTCTCATCAACAACTTCAACCTCCTCTACGACGACTCCGCCGCCGCCAGCCACCGCTTATCCAAGCGTTTAATCGACATCACACCTTCCTCCACCACAACCACCGCCTCCACCTCCACCGCCGCTAATTTGTCTTCCTCATCCGCCTCCTTCGATGAACCCTATAATTACGGTTATGCCCCGGACGACTCTCCCCCTCCGGACTTAACTGCCGTTCTCGCCTCCCGTCGCTTCTTCTTCTCTTCTCCTGGCCGCTCCAACTCAATCACCGACTCGCCGGATCTTCGCTGCCGTGATAGTTACGAAACTGCCACTACCACGACTACTACTACGACTAGGCTTCTTGCCGGAGGAACCGCCGTGAAACAATACGTGCAATCTCCTGATCCTTACAACGATTTCCGGCGATCAATGCAGGAGATGCTTGATGCCGTTACAAACGCCGGAGATCTTCGCCGTTACGAGTTCTTGCACGAGCTTTTACTAAGCTACCTCTCGTTGAATGCAGCAGATACACATAAGTTCATTATCAGAGCTTTCGCCGACATTCTCGTCTCTCTCTTATCGGACGGTCACCGGACAAGCTGACGTGGCATTTGTATGTATAAATAACTCATGTTATGTTTTTGGGATTAGCGCCTAGGACAAAAAAATATGCTAATGTAACTATTGTGTAATGATACGAGAAAATCGAGAGAGGCGTGGGGTTTTGTCTCGATCGCATGCAGTTAGATTGCTTTTATTTTGTTTTGTTTTACCGTTTTTAAGTAATTGTTGAATCGGGGACAGATGTATCATAAAACTTGATCGGAGAAATTATAGTTTTTTAATTTTTTATATTTCTTTATCATTTTCGAAGTTGCATTTCCTTAAAACACACCGCAGAATATATGAAATGACGGAAACTCGATTTAATTATAAACTCCAGAGTAATCCATTTTCAAAACAAAAAAATTCAGAGTAAGAAAAATTATTTTATTTTTATCACTGACTAATCTTTTGGAATGAAATAATACATGAACGCAAATTACCAGCTTAAATTTTTTGTAATTAGTATAAACGGAATTGTGATAACATTCCACTTCTACAGTTTTGCGGATGACCAAACAAAACATTAATTGCCTAATTGGCTAATTGGTAAGATATATGATTGTTTCAAAAGTTTGTCTTTTGGAGAGACTACCAAAAAAAGGTCCGATTTAGTGCCATGACAAACAAAGAAAGCTATGTCGACTGACAATTAATTGGTGCTCTTTCTTCTTCTTCTTCTTTTTTCGTAACGTATCAAATTATAGAATCTAAATTGTATATTGACTTTCTTCTGTTTTTCCTGCTGTTCACACATTACTTTTTTCACGTCGGAACAAATTATATGGAATCTAAAAATTGTATATGATAAGTTTTACATCGACCTATTTTATTTTTATTCAGGATTTTTTAGGCCGGATAAAATATCATGAATTTGATCAATACGTTGGTTTTTATGCTGTCATGACCTGATGGCGAAAGACATTTTTTCGTAGCTAGACGAACCACATAGTAGAATTATTTTTAAACCATAATTTCGACCAATAAGATAATACGCTGTAAATTGCAAGTAAATGGAGCAACTATTGGTTACACAATAAACTTTCTGTGTACAGAAAGTAAAACATACTAGAAAATACGGTAAACAACAAAAATCGGAGTTGAAATTTGGCTTGGACGAGACAAATTAAGTGCGTCAAATAAACTTTATATGAATAGCGAAACAATATATTATTATTTCAAGGCGTAGAATGTGTTGTATCATTAGATGTTATAAACACTCATTTAGATGAAAAGAGAGTACCTTAATAGTTTGTCTATAAAAAAAAATTAAGATTTTAATTTATCTAAAAATAAAGTTGAAGGATGTAAATAATAATACCCGTTTATAAAAACATCGATTTAAAAAAAATCAGAAATCTTAACCACATTCAATTTATTGTTAAGAAATTTAGATATCCAAAAGGACTCAAACTCATGAAGCACATCAAAACATTGCCTAATTAGGGAAGGGTGATAGGCTAGATAATACTCCTTCTGTTTCATAATAAAAGATGTTTAAGGTTTTGACACATAGATTAAGGAATCAATTAATTTTTGTTTTTTTATAAACTAAAACATCATTTATTATCTACCTAAACACAATTCAACCAATCATAAAACAATCTGCAAAATATAAATAATTAAAAACAATAAAAATGTAATTAATTTTGCATTGAAAATTGAAAACATCATCTAATTTGAAACAAAAAAAATTCTCTAAAACATCATTTATTTTGAAACAGAGGAAGTAGTATATTAATCATAGGTATTCAATTTCAACTACTTTTGAGATCTGCTGTTATGATTCTTCCCATGGGATTTTACACATAACACAAGGTGAGACAAAAACAAAATAGGAGAATCCTAAGAGACGGATGTTGGTTGAAGCCTTTATAGTAAAAAATTAGTAAATTGTTCATAATGAGCATTAAATTGACCAAGCCAAACTATTAAAAGTAAATAAGTTTATTATGAACAATATAATATGCAATATATTCGTATAAATCCACAATTTGATAGTAATGTTGATAGACTGTTAGATAAATACCAATACGAACAACAATAGACAGAAAGCTGGAATAGCTCAGTTGGTTAGAGCGTGTGGCTGTTAACCACAAGGTCGGAGGTTCGACCCCTCCTTCTAGCGAGTTTTAATTTTTTGTTATCATCTTGAACTTGGAGGGCAAATTCGTCATTTAGGCAAACAACAGGAACCATCCCTTCTCATCTCTCTCCCACACTCTCTCCTCTCTGCCTCCGGTAAATCCTTCGCCGTCAAGGTGACGATATCAAGGACCTCTTCTGCGATAAAGGAAACTTAGACTGGAAGAAGATTCATGGGTTTCCTTGTAGCCGCCATTAATCTTTCTCCTACCATGATGCATCGTCAAGTGAAATCGAAGCATGGATGTAAAAGTATCATCTTTTTTTCTTTTGCTCTTTTTTTTCCGATGAATTGAAGTATTTTTGGGATTTTAATTGATGGAAATCTATGGTTTTATGATGTTGAATCAATCAAGTCTCCTGAAGAAACAATTTGATAAGAGATGGAATTATTTATGTATGGCTCTGTCTTTGAACTGTTTTGAGACTTGCAATAAAACAGATGAAAAGCTTCAAGAGAGATCATCTTTGTTTGCTCGTCGTGGATTCTTGAACTGTGTTGGTGCTTCGTTTATGGCGGCCACACTTGAGTTTTCGGGATTACAAGCTCAGGCAGAGGAGAAGGATGAAGGAGAGGGAGAGAAAGAAGGAGTCGTTGGTGCCTTCAAGTCTTTGTTTGATCCTAATGAGATCACAAAATCTGGCAAAAAGCTACCAAAAGCTTACTTGAAATCTGCAAGAGAGGTTGTGAAGACGATGAGGGAGTCATTGAAAGAAAACCCTAAAGACAATGCAAAGTTTAGGAGAAGTGCTGATGCAGCCAAGGAATCGATTCGTGATTATTTGAGCAACTGGAGAGGACAAAAGAGTGTAGCTGGAGAAGTATATTTGTTCCTTAGGTCCCATCTTTTTGACTGTTGATGAATGAAATGATTGAACCATTTGATATGTTTCAGGAATCTTACGCGGAGCTGGAGAAAGTAATCCGAGCTCTAGCCACATTTTACTCACAGGCAGGTCCTTCCGCACCTCTTCCGGAGGAGGTCAAGACTGAGATTTTGGATGATCTTAACAAGGCTGAAGAGTTTTTGTGACACCATTTTGATCGGATCCAAAGAGGACTCGAATCGGCTTGGTTTATGCAGCTACATTTTGGCTGTAACATGTTTGTATGTAATTCTCATTATTGTTTATATATGCAAGTTTTGGAAACAGAAGATCTATGAGATAAAAGAGCTCTAATATGCAAAATGAAAATGGCCCAAAATTTCTATTGGAACTTTATAAAATATAATGTTGTGAATCCCTGAATCTGGGATAAGAATAAATACAAGTAAAGACAACAACAGTAGGACTTTTTCCACACTAATCAAGCTGCATACGAGATCGCTCAGGCTTAAGGATATAATAATTCCACTGTATATGACACATGCTTTTCCTTATTCTATGGTATTATAGCAGCTTTCAAATCGGGCGTAGATATCTTCATCACAAATATCTTATAAGATATGTGAAACTGAATCTTTCATTACCTAATCTCGACCTTTGAAGAATGCAAGCTTGATGGTGATGAGCATCAAATCTCCGAACAAATCCAGAGAGATATATTATACTTCCTCCAGCAGAACAGGTCATTCACTGGAATGAAGATCTCAGATTGATCTTTAGTAAACAACTTTTCTCAGCAACGGTTTTTCCCCTCACAATAGAAAACCATCCGCGAATGCATCATCTTTCGATACAGCCAACTTAGCACCACAACCAAGTATGTCATCGTCTTTACATGAAGGAATGGCGTCTCCATTTGAAGAGTTTTGTTCACTCTTGGCTTCTTGAGAGATAGAGCTCAGATCTGATGATCCTATCCCAGAAACAGATGAAGAGAGATTGTTTTCAACCTGAAAATTAGTGGATGCTTGTACGATTTCCTGAGAAACTAAACTAGCAACAGCTTCTACATTCATATCTTCGCATGATGATCCTGTATCTTCACATTGCTTAGTGCCAGACTTTAATGTGATCTGACAAGAAGAAGAGCTAATCCCACATTCTTCCCCAGGTATATATCTCCTCAATTCATCATCCTCCGGCTTGGAAACCGTGTCCATAGCTGTTTCAACTGATAAGGGAATGTTTTCTTCATCAGAAACAAGAATATTCTTGTAGCAGTCTGCATCATCAGCGAGAAATTCACTGGAGTGTAGACCAATTTCAGTAGAAAACGCAAATTCTGATTTCTTCTCTGTTTCTATCTCTGAATTCATGACATCACCATGTACAACAACATAGTCACCTGCAGCTGCAACAGCTATGACGTTTTCTTCAGGGAGCGGGAGCAGAGGTTTCTGTAACATGTCTATTCCAGGGAATACCAATGTGTTGAGGGACCTCATCTCTTTCCTAACTGAATCATCAAGAGGAGTAAAACCAAAGTTACCAGTCCACGCATGCAAGAAGTCTGGAATGGCAGGGATAACCAATTTCTCAACCTTGAGAGAACGCATAGCCTTCAAAAACAAGACAAACCAAAAGTTAAAAAGTTGAAAGCACCTTTCAGCATACGGTACCCACAAACAATGATTACATAGCTCAACCAGCTTACCGATTCAATTGCATCAAAAAGGCGGCGACACATTCCTTGACGCCTATATATATGCCTGGTTCCAATAAATGGCATCTCCGCCAATTGCATACCATGGAACCTAACAAGGAAACAAAACACTTAAACACTAGAATGTCCTCGAAACTGAACATCGATGGGACAATTAGCACTTGAAATGTATGAACATATGCACTCATTTACGTCCACAAATCTAAGCAACTGAAAAATCTAAAGCTGATAAATAGCATTTCTTAATCACAGCTGGTTAAAATGGCCTGCTCGTTCCATCAGAAACCAATTTAAGCAGGCAGAAGATAGACAAATAGAAAACCAGAGGACTCACTAGTGTAGCAAGGAGGGTGACAAAAGAATCAGTACAAATAAACGATTTTTTAGCTGTTAAGAAACAAGAGGGGGAAGGAAAATGCAAAATTTCCGAACGTGTCCAACTAGTGAGCAGTGATAATTAATTTCCAATGAATTCAGCTAGATAAGTTTGTTCAGATAATACTCGAGGAAGATTCTGTGATGCCAATATGCCATTGCCTGTTAACAAAAAGTGTTGAATGAGATTATGGACAATACCTGAGAGATGCTGCGGATATAATTTCATCTCCTCTCTCTAGGATAGCAGTGTAGAAGCCAGTATAATTAATCCGGTTGAAATTCGATCTGCATAGAGAAGGCAGTCAAAATATAGCTAGCTTTAAATGATAAATCTAACTACACGTGGATGGAACTTTAACCGCCTATAAGATATGAATTGGAGTTATATCTTACCCACAATTATAAAGGACATTGCGAATTAGATTTACCCCACTCCTTCTGTCAATTATGGGCAAAAAGCATTCATCCATGATAGCCAGCCCAACAGCTAGCTTTGAATTATTTTCAATCCTTTTTGCCGACAACTGAGAGTTTGCATCTGAACCAGTATCCACCCTATGTATAAGAGACCATGAGTAACCGCCTTCTATCTCATTTTTGACACCAAGATAATTCTGTAACTTTTCGAAGAGCTGCAGAAAACAATGAAAGTTAAATTTATTAATATAGCTATACAAGGAGGAATAGGACCAAAAACATGCCATGCCATAGGTATTACTGAACAAGAAGATAAAAAGCTCAAGCAAATCAGCTCAAGTCAATATACCTCTAAACACTTAGGCCCACAAAACGAAGAAGCTGAACCAAAATATTGAACCTTATGAGCTTCCACCTTACTCATGCATGATTGGTGATCTACAAAAGGGGTAATAAAATTTAAGTGAGAACGCCATTGTTACAATGGAAGTTCATCAAAAGGATAATCAAGCTCAATGAAGGAAACATCTCACATCTTCTCTCACACATGTTGCAGGAAAGTAATGATAACTGATTTTCGTCCTCGCCACCAGAATCCACAGCAGCATCACAAAATTTGCATGTGCAATTGGGACAGTGCCAATCACCCAGAGGAAGCACCTACAATCAAAGCATGATACAAGTACGTGAATACACACAGAAACCAGAAAACATAGAAAGTTGAACTCCAAGACCAGAAAATGGAATAAGAAGGTCTAAACAGGTACGACTTCACAGTAATTCATACCTCCATACCTAGGCAGGTTTGATGGTATGTTGATGGACAACCATCACAGCAAATCAAATCTCCACCGTCGCCACAGATACCACAAGCATCATCATTTGGATCATCACCGTCAGTGTCCACGTGATGGAAACCAAGATTCTTAGCATCTTTTTGCATATTCCACGCTCTGATTTGGCAATGAAGAAGAGAACTGCCAGATTCCAGATAAATATTTTGGAAAGGCTGACATGACTTGCTCCCAGCATGGATCTCAAACCTGGAAAGTGTGAGGATTTTACTGCAGCAAACACAATGAATCCCCGCTCTTGTTATCCATCCCTCCAGCATCACCTTTGTACATTGACGGTTCATGTATTGCACCTTTTGTCTTAGTTGGACAACTCCACATTCAATCAACCAAGAGAGTAATGTCCTTTTTCCAGAGTATGGATTGAACCCGTCGATCGCTGGATTCTTTTTATCCTCAGAACTACGCACCTTCAAAGGACATCTTCCAATTTTTTTGCTTTTCCTTCCATGTAGATAATGTGAATCTGATCCAGATGGCCTTGCATCATTATAGGACGACAATCTTTTACTTTTCAAGTGTAAATCATCCCGATAAGTTTCATTTCTTCCTCTTTTTTTTGATTTCCCAGCCATCTTCTTTTCACGGGTATCACTGTCAACTCCTCCTTCATCATCTCCATCACTTTCCTTTTCACTCTCGCTACCACTGGAATCCTTTTTCCATTTCTTCGTCATCTCAGACCGTGTCTTCTTCACCTTCCTTGCTAAATTGTTCACAATATCCTCTGATACTGAAGCAACTGCAGCAACATCCTTCCTAGATCTAGCATCAATTTCTTCGTCCTTTAACTGCTTCAGAAGTGCATCATATGCTTTAATTATTGACCAATATGCCGTTCCTGAGGGGTTTACATATACAGCATCCAGGTAACTTTGGTTCCTCCTAGGTCTGTAGTCTATCGTCCATCCTGCATCAGTAAGCATTTCCTTAATTCGCTCACGTAATCTTTGCTTCTCTGTTCCACCACCACGCCTTCCTCTTCTTTCTTCTCTCACAGCAGGTTTCAACGGTTCAGAAAAGGTCGATTTGGATTTGGTATTGATTTCCTTCTTGGATTTCTGGCATTCTGGTTTCCTCCTTTTCGATTTTCTCGACATGTCGGTCTCTTCTGACTCTGAATAATTTTCTACATTATTTGATTTCCTAAAGGTTGGTTTTAATACAACATTCTCACGCTTTTGTGCCTTCCTAGAGGAAGGCGGCCTCTCAGATATTTCTGATTCCTGGTGATTGATTGAAGCAGCCAGGGTGCTCGTTTTATTGTTTACCTTCACCTTCAGAACACCGTTTCTTCCCTGCACCCTTATTGGTTCATCAGAATCAGATTCACTACTCAACTTCTCCTGTGAACTCATACTACTTGCGCCATTTATGTATGGTTTTTTCCTCCTAACAAATAGATCGTCCCTGCCTGATCCAGACCCTTCCCCACCACTATCAACACTTCTGGGTGCAAAAGAGCTTCTTCCACTAACACCAACACTACCATTATCAAAACGTTTCCTCATCAAATTTGCGCTATCAAACCCATCGTATTCGTCAAACTCAAAAACATCTAACTTGTTCATCTTCATTAAACTGCCCGATGCCTCGTTGTTCCTCCTCACAAACCCATTTCGATCAAGCTCAGCCCTATCCTTCTTCCGAGCAAACTTCTCTTTCGAGCTACCTTTTGCTCCAAGGATTTTGCGGTCAACGCTCCTAGGTGGAGGTTTCATAAACTCATCGCTTGATTCGGAATCACTAACAATTACTTTGGATCTCTTCTTCTGAAAATTCCGCCTAGTTCCACTAGAAGGCACAGTCCTGCAAACACCATCGCTCTTTTCCTTTAAGCTCGAGCACACCGAAGATCTCCGAGGAATCTTCACAGTAATCCGTGAGCGCTCACCCGACCCACCACCCCGTTCCATAAACGATCACTACACGAAATCGAAAGTAGGGACCTTTAATTCTAATCCCGTATATAAATCCGATCCCAGATCAATATAATATACCTAAATCGATAAAATTGATACTCGATAAACATCAAAAAGCTCCTAAATCACCGGATCCGGGGTGAGAAAAAGACGAGTCCCGATCCTATCGGAAAACAGGAGAAATGAAAGTATCAGCGAAAATCCTTCAGAATAGAACGTGAAGAGCTTATGAGCTTCGAGATTCCACTGTCGCTGGTTCCCTCGGCGGCCGACAATGTAACTCCGCCGCTAGCGAGAGGAAGGAGAAGGGGACGCAACGGAGCGGTACAAAAGATAGGAAACGAAAACGAAACTTTTATTTTTCATCTGAATATATTTATAGTAATCCACACTTATCCAAAATGCACCCTATAGTTTGTGATTTTATCATTTAGGTCCCTCTAGAGAGAAATCGATCTCAATAAAGCGCATTTCTAATCTGTTTCGACTCTTGCCTCTGAAAGAGCCAAATAATTTATTGAAAATAGGTTCATGGCCCAAAAGAATACGATCAAAGCCCACGGATATTTATTTTTCTAAAAAAAAATAGGCTATGGGCTAATAGTTGATTAGTAATATCAAATTAATTATCGATATGTCTTCCGTATTCATCTCGCTGTATAACGATGATATATAAACAACTTTTGGCATGTCGTTTTTCTCTGATATCGTAAATACGTTTTTGGAAAAATTATGTAGTATTTTTTATAAAAAAAAATAAAAATTAGTGTTATTTTTCAAATACTCACATATGTTTTGTGGTATTTTGTAATTATCTCTGAAAATAAATGTGATTTTATATGTTTCTTTTTAAAAGAGATTTACTTAATTTTTATTTGTTTCCTGTTGGATAATAAATTTAAAAATATTAAATAATACACGATATTAAATTATTACAAACAAATTAATATATTATGCATGCATATGATGCGGGATAATAATCTAGTGATTCATTATAGTTAATAGTAATTTATGATTTTGTTTTATAAAGTAGTTTATGATAATTTTGTAGGGAAAACGGGTAAAGTATTGATTGAAATTGTGTTAACTACCTTTCCGAAGGGAATGGAAGAAGGGAGGGACTAGTTAATTAGTATCATATGTATAATGAAAAAAAAAGGTATAAAAATGTTTGATCAATCAAAGAGATATAAAAATGTTTGATCAATCAAAGAGATATAAAAATGTGAAATGATGAAAAATTCAAATAGTTAGCAAACGCCACTAACTCAGTGAAATTATCATTGTATCTTGTCATTGCCCGATTTCAAAATTTGAAATTAGAGAGGACAACAAAAAAGAGAAAATGAAATCGAGTTTTTAGGAGGTTTGGTAACATATGAAAGAAATGTTTAGTAAGAATAAGAAGAAGAAAGAGGCTTGGGGGGGGGGGGGGC
>OVAY01000217.1:9924-31304 GCA_900406395.1 Kernera saxatilis | reverse complement strand
GACAAAAAAAAAAAAAAAATGATCAATAACTTTCTGGACTAGTTAGATTTCTTTGAGACTGGCGACGAATTTTTGGTCAAGGCATCTAGTTCTTGTTCTTGTTGCTTCTTGAGGTATCTCTGTGCTGTTGCAGTCACAATCTGGCCGAAGAAATTTAAAAGCATCAGCCACACGACTCCGTTCCACACCGATGCAAAAGAAAGATCCCATTTCTTGACCTGAACCAACAAACATCCACAAACCTCAAAATGCAGAACAATGCAAAACGGTAATGGCCTAAGTAAACAGAACCGAAGATGTACATTGATATCAGAAGTTACAGGAGGCGAAGCAACCAAGTACTTCTCTTTCATTAAGCGGAGTTTCGATGTGAGCTCAGGTAATGCAGAAGCAAAACCGGGCACACAGCTCAGAACATATATCAGCTCGTTCTCTACCCAGTCAAGAAGCTGATTATTACAGACACATATGATGAAAACAGTCTGCAAAAGAAAAAATATTAAAACCCAAGACTTTGAGATCAACCCTGAAGGATGTGAGGGCGAAAGTGCCACAAAACAAAAGTATTATGGAAACGCTCACAAAACCTGTATATGCGTCTTGATGATTGCCTTTCCAATCAATGTTGCAAGGAAAAACTCCCAAAATGGTTTTTCGAATTGTCCACACATGATTCCAGCAAGGTCGAATAATGGGTTAGGAACCTGAAGGTAAGGCAGAATGCAATTCTAATAAGCGAATCATAAGTTTTATGGAATTTGAAAGAGACAAACGAAAGTCTGCAAGGAGCACTGAATTATTCAAAGACTCATCTAAATCGTACCGAAGCAAGAATCAGAATTGTGAAGAAGTTGAGGTATTGTGAGTGTGATAATAACCAGCCTTTGATCTGATTCACGCGTTTAGCAATGAATCCATTATCGTCACCAGAACATGTTTCCAATTCTTCCATTTTGCCACCAGAAAGACTTGCTGCACAGAGCCAGAGGATTAGCAATCAATCTTGCTGCTAAATTGTTTGTATCTCCTCTGTTCATGTGTCAGATTTATTTCGAAACCTCAAAACCCCATGATTTAACTCCCGCTTAGTCAAAACTCAAACATCAAGAAGCTTCTTAAAACTGGACCCATAATATCTATATCGACACTAAACCACAAACATCGAGTAAGTGAGAGTTATCGGTAAAAAGGTGGGCAAAGGGAATTTTCACCTGCCCTTGAGATAAAGTAAGGAGGAAGTTCTCCTAACGCTGTTCCTAGACCCCAAAGGATGGCCTCTATCTGAACCTGAGGCAATATGCTGCTAAGCGGAACTCCTGAAGAAAAAATTGGGGAGCCAAACTCGTGGCAAGGTTTATCAAGCCACGAAGGACTTCTCTTCAACTGAATTGTGTCATATATAGCACTTTTTAAATCAACCCGCCCGCACGTCATTGCTTTTATGGTAAACAAAGCAATATGAGGACCCAAATAAAGAACAAATGTATGCAAACCAGATCCTGGAATCATCCATAAAACAGAAAAGAAAAGTATGTTAGAATTCATCAAAACATTTCGGCATGTGATAAAAAACAGCATTCTATCAGTGTTTCTTTCTTGACAGAAGATCGACACAACTTAACAAGAAACATAAATCAGAAATACGAATCTGATACAGGAGGGAGTAAACAAAATTTCTTACCAAGACCAATTGATGATGCAACACCTAAAAAAACCCACCACAGTCCAAACCTGATGTACTCAGACAGTTCTTCAAGGTGCTGCACGTAGAGAAAATTAAGAGATATTACCATTTTCTTCTTCTGAGTAAAGTATTTCAACAAAAGAAGCCTAAAAAAAAGAAAGGAAACAGATATATTGACCATCACTCATGACTCTCGATATGTTGTTATTCCCAATTTCAATAGCAGCAGTACATGTGCCTCAGATCTAAGATTTCTAGTATCTTATAACAAAAACGCCCTTGTCATGAAGAAAAGAAACATCGAGTAAACCTCATCACTACCTAAAGCTACATACAGCAACAGTCTCAATCTGTTTACCTTGACATGTGGGCCATCGACGGTCACAAGAAGAGCTGCAAATGCCACAAAAATGCTACTGAAAAGCATAAGCCAGCCACCATTTGCAAGAAGGTACGATGTAGATCTTCTAACATATAGAAAAACAGCAACAACAAAGAATCTAAAGGTTTTGAATGGCTGTGAGGTCAATGTCAGTTTTTCTAGATCCTGTTGATGCTTTTCACGCAAACCTGCAAGAACCATAGAGCTATTTAGTGTTTAGTCGCCAAGTAGAAGAGCTATATCGTTTAGACAAACACTCAACCTCATGAATCAATCAAACACCGATAATTTATGTCTAATCATACCGATCGCATTATCATCTAAGAGAAGCGCAGACAAATGCATATATAAACAATATATGCATCGATTAAAGACAGTTCAATGTAGCAATTCCAACCAAAAAAGAGGAAAACCCTAAAAGTTTCAAATTATAGGAACGAAAACAAAAAGAAAACCAGAGAAGGGCACCTGAGATCGCAGGATTTCTAGAAGAAACACGTTTTCCAGAACCCATCTCTCTTTCGCATGCTACGAATCAATAACCCGAGGACTGATGATGCAGATGAATTTCAGATGCGACTTCGTAGAGTTTCTACTGAAACTGGTCTCTGATTCTACGAGATGTGACCGAAAGAAAATTAGGTGACGATTGATGAGAAGATGAACATTGGGTGTGAAGCTTTTTAGGATGGATTTTGAAATTGGATCAATCAATCTCGATCTCGATGAGGAAAGCACATATCTTTGCTTCTCCTATGTTTACGGTGTGCGACCAAAATCAGGTTCCCGTTTTGTTGGATGTGGCAAATTCCATTGGTTCTTCGTATCCCACTAGAAACTGGGACGGGAAAACCGGTTATAGGTACATCGTCGGTTTCCCGGTTATTTTGTAAACCGATTAATAGAAGAAGGACGTGTCTTTTTTCTTTCTTTACTTCGTTAAACTATTTTGTAGTATTTTCTAAACGTTTTTATCTTTTAAAATTTGTGTACACCAAATCAAAATCTTAAAACAAGTGTAAGAAATTAGTTTTTTTTTTGGACTGGGTGTAAGAAATTAGTTAATTCTACAAAAGTGAATATTTGGATACATATTTTCAAAATTCCATATCTTATTATAATTGTAATATCTAATTTTGATAGAACGAGGACCGATGAGTTATATATATATTGGAAACATAATCACTCTTTCTCTATCTCTCTCGCCAACTTTGGCTCATTTTCTTTTCTCAAGTTTCTTTCTTCTTCAAGGGTTCTCTAGTTTTCGTTGCGATCACAATGACGAAGCATGAGGATGATCTCAACGTTTTGAGGATGTCGAAACTATGTGCAACGATCAAGTTATTTGAAGAAGCAGAGAGAAGAACCCTTGAATATCTTAATAGAGTTTCTTCTTCTTCTTGTTCAATTATATTGGTTTTACATATTTTTTCCAATTATTTTGGTTTTACATTTTTGTTGGGTTTTTCCTTCATCGTTTGTATTTTGTCTTTTTGTTGTTTCTGATTTTTATAAACGTAAATATGTGTTGTTGTGTTAGAGTTTTAGTATCTTGATTATTTGATTATATTCATTTGTTCGCCATGAATCTTAGTGATTATGTGGCATCTGATTCAAGAGCAAATTTTGTTATTTTCTTAAACGAATAGGAGCAAATTTTGTTGCCAAGACATATTTATTTTTGGCAAGTTATTGAATCTCTATCTACAAAGAGAATCATATAACAAGACAATGTTAAGAGTTGAATTCTGAATCATTGAATCTATTACTGTCGACCCTTAAAATTAAGCTGGCAAAAATACGTTCTAAAAAGAAGAATATGTTAGTAGGGAATATACACTAAAATTTATGCTGTTTCTTTTTTCGGAAGACTCATTATTATTTTTTTGCTAATCATTTTTCTATTTCAATGCAGGAGACCCAAAGTAATTACATGGCATACAAGGCCATAGTTTTTTTATGGCTAAGCCCACATCATAAATAATGAAGCCCATATTACATTAAAGAGAGAATAGCTCAAGGAACCTAATAAACTAAGGTAAAGAGAAGTCGGGAGATGGAAAGTTTTTCCGACGGACAGCTAAGCGTGAGATTCAGTAGTAATGGAGATTGATCTTGATATCCCTTTCTGCGCTTTGTCTCATCCTAAGAGAGCCGAAGTGGAGTTTGAATTCAAAGCAATGCTCGATGATCCTGATTTCTCGACACTTCTCTCTCTGAACCACAAGGTTTTAGGGTTTTGCATCTCATCTCGTTTTTTTTTTTTAAACAATTTTGTGAGTTGTGTAGTGGATGTTTTCTTTCAATCCTGTTTATTCCTCACTCTTATCGCGATTCTTGGATTATGATTTCCGGTCTAATTCTGTTTTTTCTTAAACTCGAAAGAACTGAATTCTCACTTGCATTGGTGTGTTACGAGTTTCATTGTATCGTTCTGGCTGGCTATGGATTCTCTGCATTTGCATTTTATCTTTATGAGAATTTCGGTTTTCTTTGCTGTATATTGGTAATATGTCAAAAGCTTTGTTGTTGCATTGCTTATGTTTTGGATGTAGTTTCATGATTCCTCCTTACGTTAAGAATGTATTTTATCGTAGCCAGTGATTTGGAAGATGCCATCAAGAATTGCTGCAATCCGGCTCGTAAGTTCAGATTCTGAGGTCTATGAGCCATGTGATGATTCATTTGCTCTAGTTGATGCACTACGCGCTGATCGAGCCAACCTGGTAGACCACAACCCTAAGATTTGTATGGAGATCGGGTGCGGAAGCGGCTATGTCATAACTTCACTTATTCTTCTTCTCAGAAACGAAGTTCCTGGTGCTCATTATCTAGCCACCGACACGAACCCCATAGCCACGAGAGTAACACGTGAGACTCTAGAAGCACATGGAGTTGATGCTGATGTTATCTGCACTGATATCTCTTCTGGTCTAGAGAAGAGATTTGCTGGATCAGTCGATGTGATGGTGGTGAATCCGCCTTATGTTCCAACACCGGAATATGAAGTTGGAATGAAAGGTATTGCCTCCGCTTGGGCTGGAGGTGAAAATGGCCGGAGTGTTATCGACAAAATCTTGCCTGCTGTTGATGTTTTGCTTTCAGAGAAAGGTTGGTTCTACTTAGTGACATTAACTTTAAATTTCCCCTCAGAGATTTGTCTGATGATGAGAAAGAAAGGTTATGCGTCGAGAATCATGGTTCAGAGATCAACAGAGGAGGAGAATCTTCTTATCCTAAAGTTCTGGAGAGACAAGGATGAGGAGGGTTTGGACAAGGAGACATCATCGTCTGTTCCGAAGTTCTTGAAGTCGCTGTTCCTTAGTTCTTGAAGTCGCTGGTTACGCAGTTTTTTTATATCTTTATCGTCATTTGTGGAGAAACAATGGGGATGATACTGGAAAGATGGCTTGATCTCAGAAACAGCATTCTGTCATGAACTTAACCGCGAATCTTTTAGTGTTAAGTTTATATGAAAAAACCGAAAATCGGTTATGTGTTGCAGTGTTGGTCTAAGCATTACCATGATTTGATTTAGTAAAGTTCACTATTATTTTGGGTTCGAACAAACAAATGTAACTAAAAGTCTAGTATTCACGTGATGTGCAATATTACTTTACAAGAACGGGAGACTTGTTAATTTCATGGGCCGGGAAAGATATAATGGGCTACATTTAGGGCCCATTTTGATCAATAATTTTAAAGCAGACCGGGTAATTTTGATGTTCTTTCCTTCCTTTATCGGTCAACCTTTCTGTTCTTTTCTCTTTGGTCAACACTTTTTTTGTTATTTCCTTTGTGAAATTAATAACGTTGTTGTGTTAAAACCCTTTGTAAGTTTGTACTGTACACTTTCCGAGTTTCTATTCCAAATCCGTTCGATTTCTCAAATCAGCATCGCAGATTTCGCAGTCCGATCTTCCATATCCCTTTCGGCTCTTTGTGTCATCCTAAGAGAGCTGAAATGGAGGTTGAATTCAAAGCAATGCTCGATCATCTTGATGTTCTGGAGAAATCTCTTTCGGATCCGGCTCCGATCCACAAGGTTTTTGGGTTTTACTTCTGATCTCGTTTTTTTGTTGATCTTGTGAGTGGTTCAGTGAATGATTTCTCCCAATCCTCTTTATTTCTTGTGCAATTAATACTCAAATTGCGATCTCTTTTGTGTGGCGCGGATACGTTTCATGGATTATGATTTCCGGTCTAATTCTGTTTTTTTTTTTCCTTCAATTCGAAAGAGCTTGATATTCACATGCATTGGTGTTTATGAGCTATCCTTGTATTGATCTGGCTCTGGATTCTCCGAATTGCTTTTATCTTCATGAGAATTTCGCTTTCCTTGCTGCATAGTGCATATTTGTAAAATGGCAAAGCTTTTGTTTTTGTATTTCTTATAAATCTTCCTGAAGTTTAACAATGCGTTTGACTTACCAAAATTCTCTTGGGATTTGCAGCTGCGATCACATGTTGAAAATCTAGCGACTTTGTCTAAATGTAATCCTCACCGGCGTTCCAAAGTCAAGGTCTGGAATATATTGACAAATTCTTCTAATTCAAGTTGATTATAATATATATAAAACGTTCTCATTTCAAGGGGACCTCTATTGCAGGAATTAAGTTCGGAAGTGGTAGATAGTAATCCTTACAGTAGGCTTATGGCACTTCAGCGCATGGGTATTGTGGAGAACTATGAGAGAATAAGAGAGTTTTCAGTCGCCATAGTTGTATGTATTTCTTTCCTTTTTTCTAATTTTTCCTCTGATATACAATATTGTTTAGCTGTAAGTTTGTTATTTAATCTATACAAGGGCTATTTAAATGATAGGGAATTGGTGGTGTTGGAAGTGTTGCGGCTGAAATGTTGACCCGATGTGGTATTGGTCGTCTTTTGTTGTATGACTATGACACAGTGGAACTAGCTAACATGAACAGACTGTTTTTTCGACCTGATCAGGTAATCATTTCTCATTGAATTTGCAATATCTATTTTCATTGAGTTAGTATTGTCTGCCCGATGTACAGTTAACTGTGTCTTATCTGGTCGAGGACTTAATTCTGATCTCTGAATAATGGTGACTGTAGGTTGGTATGACAAAGACTGATGCTGCTGTCCAGACCCTTGCAGAAATAAACCCTGACGTAGTACTTGAGGTAAGATTTCTACTTGATCTCTTAGTTGATGGAGGTTATACACATTTGGTGCTAGCTTAATGGTCATTTACATCATCTTTACTAGAAAATAAACTGTCTATGTGCCCAAACCTGTGCTTTCGATTAGAGTGATTATTTATTAAGTGGAAGGTCTTTGATGTGTGTGACGTTTGTTTCTTTTGGGTCTTTCTGAGTATTCTATTTTTTCTGCTGAGATTTATTAGTTTCACGCCTAAAGAATTCTTGAGTCATAACTTTATGCAATTTCTCTATTTTTGTTTTCCTAGAGTTTCACAATGAACATAACAACAGTGCAAGGCTTTGAAACCTTCACGTCGAGCTTGACGAACAAGACATTTTGTCCTAGCAAGGAGGGCAGTGGTGTGGATCTTGTTTTGAGTTGTGTCGATAATTATGAAGCAAGGATGGCTGTCAACCAGGTAGCTGTTACTTCTTTTCGAGAAAGGGCCTTTTTCTTAATTACAAAGTCCACATAGTTCTTAAAGTGGAATTTTGCTCTTACAGTGTACATGATTCAATTTTTTACACCATTTGATCATGCTTGTGAATGGAAAAGATAGATAAATGTTCTATATCGGCTTCTGATTTGATTTTACCCTTTGATGTATAGGCATGCAATGAGTTAAGTCAGACATGGATGGAGTCAGGTAAATAGTGAAAAGCTTATAATTATATGTACTTTGCGTGTCTCTGTGGCTCTTATGCTCAAATGGATTTTTGTCATATTTTGCAGCAGTCTTGTCTGTTTGCAATTCACCAGTACTGATGGATCAGCCATCCATTTATGAGCTATGACAATTTATACAAAACGAATAGAAACACTGAAATTAAGCTTCTGACCATTTTAGATTCTGTTTTATGTTTTTGTTTTGTATGTTAATTCATTATTAAATCAAATAGTTTTTTTTTGTGTGCACACATGCAACTTGTGAATCTGTCTTTAGGCTAACAAAGAATATGATATTTTGTGCAGGTGTTTCCGAAGATGCTGTTTCAGGTCACATACAGCTTCTGATTCCCGGAGAAACTGCTTGTTTTGCTTGTGCACCTCCTCTAGTATGTTCTTTTTCCTCTTATATCACTCGTACAACTCTTAACCCACCATACTCTGCCTTGATATTGGTTAATTTAAGGATTTTTTGATTCAGGGTTGTGTTAATACTACACTTGTATCTCCTCTAAATAATCTCTTTATTTCTGTGGTAGGTCGTGGCATCTGGAATTGATGAAAGGACACTTAAGCGGGAAGGGGTCTGTGCTGCATCTCTGCCTACTACTATGGTAAATTTGTACCACCTTACAGTACGGTTGAACAAAATTTGACTAGTAATCACATTTGCAGGCTTGCAGCTAATGCTTTTGTTTTATATAAGCTCTGTCTATGTTCTAAGATTTGCTTGATTGTTAATTCAGGGTGTTGTTGCGGGGCTTTTGGTTCAAAACTCTCTCAAGTTCTTACTAAATTTTGGTGAAGTTTCTCCATACTTGGTAAAAAGTCTTGGCTTTCTTCAGCTCTTCTCACATTTCTCTTCTCCTCATGCATACCACAAACATGGTTCATTATAGAAACATCATCATATGAATCCCTAACGTTTATTCGTTTTTATGCTTCTGCTACTTGACCCCACAGGGTTACAATTCACTTAAGGATTTTTTCCCAACCATGCAAATGAGACCAAATCCACAATGCTCGAATGTGGCTTGTCTAGAACGGCAGGTAACTTGAGTAAAATCAGTTAGAAAACTCTCTCAGCTCCTCTTTGTTTTCCGCCCTTTGTTTCCATGTAATGGTTGGTGAAAAAAATGGAAACCTCAAAATGCAGAAAGAATACATGCTTGCAAAACCAGAAAGGGATGTTGCTGCTAAAGCTAAGATGGAAGCCGATGCATTAACAGCTATCGATGATGGTCCACTCCATGATGATAATGAGTGGAACATAAGGTAGCAACATAGTAAAGTAGTTAAAAATAAAATTTGTACAATTTGGATTAGATTTTTCACCTTCCAACCATATTTGCGACAAGAAATCTGATGTCTGTCTCATGTCTTTTTACAAGTGTTGTCGACGATGAACATGTGACATATACTACAAAAGGTGCCTCTAGTTCAGGTACCTTCAACTTGGGACTCTCTGTGCTATTTATGTGAAAATGTATCAAATTTAAGTTTTCTTCTTCTTCTGACAGTTATCTAAATGGATTTGTGTTGCATAGATACATTGCCTGAAGGGCTTACTCGGGAGCTTCCAGTCGCAGATGAGTATGAGAAAGCAATAGCTATAAGGTCTGGAGAGACAGAGGAGGAGGACGACCTTGAAGATCTAAAGAAACAGCTCGAAGCTCTTAATGCTGCTTGAGCCTTTACGGGAGACAGAATATAGTTGTTTAGCAATTTTTACTTGAAGGAGGCTGCAAATGCAATTGTGTAAGCAAAAACGAGTGTTTGGGGTTTGATAAATTGGATCTCATGGGTAAATTAACTTTTTGGATAATGAATCTCCCTTTTATTTATTGGTTACCAAAGACAAAGAGATACAATTTTGCAGATGTTCATGTTGCATAGTTTACTATTATTATAATTTTATATCCGAACTAGAAGTTTATATAAGTTATGAGAGTTTTTAACTTTTAGATGAATGTGATGATCCAAGTTTGTTTAGTAAATAAATTAGATATTTTGAAGGAAAGCTGTTAAAGTGCCCGAAATATCAACTAAGATGACGTGTGGATCGCGATTTACAATTGCGTTTTTGGGTGGAGAACCAAATTATTTATTTCCCACCAAAAGAACCATCTTTTCTTTTCTTTATATCACTAAAATATCTTTACATCCGTTTTATATATATAAAGAAAACTGAGTTGTAAGATTAATAAGCCTTTGAAAAATCAACTAGGATGACGTGGGAATCGCGATTGACAATTGCATTTTTTTTTATAACTTAGAAATAAATTTCAGGTCTATGGAGGGATCCAAACTAATCATTTGGAGGAGATGTAGCCCACGGATAAATTCTCTTTCCAGATATGCAAATGGCCTCGAAAGCATGGATCTATATCTGTGAATGTCCATAAACAATGTGTTCTAGTTTCACGCAGCAGATGTATCGAATCTGAAACGTATTGACGTTCCAGACCCGTCCCCTTACCATCTGACGAGAAAGCCTTTGACTCAATTGCATTTTTTGGGTGAACCAAATTTTATTGTACCTTCACTACTACTACGGTACTACCTTACCATGATATTTCCTTTCTTATTTTTAAAGGTTTTTTGAAAATGGTTTTTCATTACATTTTCACAAAAAATATTTTTTACATACGTGTTATTGAACAAAAAAATTGTAAAAATTAATGAATTATCTAATCACTATAACTTTTACATTGATAAATAATAAGTTGTAGAGATTAACAATCTTGTTACATTTGGTAAAGAACGATTTACATTAATGTAAAGATTTAGTAATAAATATTTCCTCTTTGAACATGTAAATATTCTCGATTGGAAAGTGTGAACTTTTGCTCTGATGACAGAAAAAACGTATGGAAACAAACTCAAGAAACTCGATTTGTGTGCCTTTTCCCCCAGTTATCGTTTTGGCTCGAAAGCGTTTGTCGAATTCATAATTGTCTGTTAATTTAGGTAACATACGAAGACTTTGAGTCTTTTGACCAATGATAATCTTTAGTTAAGTAATTATTTCGTGTGATCCAACAGAAAGCAAGAAGAAAAGAAGCTTCATGACGTTTTCTCAAAATTCAACAAAGACCGTGTGGAAAGCGAGAATATCACACGTGTCGTACCACGCTTTGTTATCTGGATTTATCCACATTACTTTACAGAAATAATTTAAGAATTTGATTGACTCACCTAATAATTTTTAATTAAATATATTATTTTTAAATAAACAATACTTTTGAATATATTCTGGTGATGCAGCCATTAATGTTCTATCCTCCACGCGGTCCTCAAAAACCGACATTCTTTTTCTTCTCTATCTCCCTCTATATATATTTACATCCACACGCATTTGTAAAGATACTCGGATTAAAATACATTCTTGATCGTTACAAAACACATCCCAATACACATATACATAAACTCTTGCCTTAGATCAAAAGTTCTTAACACTAAACGTTCGAAGATGAGCCAGTACAATCACAACCAATCTGCTGGTAAGAAAATTCCTCAGTTTATTCTTTTTTGACTTTTTTTTATAATAATTTGGTTATCTTAAAAGTCCATATAGATGTTATGTTTTACTGATGATATATTATGTAACGTAGGAGCTAACCCTCCGCCACCGATGTCAACCGGTCCAGCACCGCCACCGCCAATTGGTTACCCGACGAGCGATCCGAGTCACGGTTCGGTGGCTCCGGTTAAAGTCGAGACCAAGTCTAAGGGTGACGGATTCTTTAAAGGCTGGTAAGTAATTAATGCTTTATGCGTCAACATGATTAACCTTAATGGGCCGATGGGTTAAGCCCAAATCGCTTGTTCTTTCTTTCTAATTTTTTTTGTTTTGAATTTTTGTTTGTAGTCTTGCGGCCATGTGTTGCTGTTGTGCCCTGGACATCTGCTTCTGAGGAGTTACTAGAACATTGGAATGGTTTTATTTTACTATGAGTTGTGTGAATGTGATGTGAATTATTCTCTCTAGCCTTTACTGTAAAAATATTGTATTATTGGTTTATTTATTTCCTGTAAAACTTTATTCGAAACATATTTTGGTTTATCTATGAATCTCTGGTATTTTAAATTCGTTTCTCTTGCTACTGGGTTCGTTTTTCGTTAATCAAAGGAAAGTTTACGAATTACAATAAAATCTGGTGTTGCTTTTCTGGTCACAAAATCTGGTGTTATTTAATCATTGAGTTTGAAATATATAAAAGAAGTCTTTAGTCTACAAAAGCAAATAAAATTATATTAGATATATCCTATTGTAGTTTGTAGCTATTTGAAAATCATATCAAAATAAAGTAAAAATCCACATGGGTTTAAAAGTGTATCTAGATCAAGTAATATATTTAAATTTTTGAAAATAAACCTTACAAAATTTATCATGACAGTTTTAATTGGTTCATATACAGTACTTTATTTTTTACCTTTTTCATATAAAAAACTAAATTCAGAAAAGAAAAAAAAAAAGAAATGTTGTTTTAGACATTTGGCAATAAAATAAGGCCAAAAAAAAAGAAGACATTTGGCAATAAAATAAATAAATGCATTTAAACGATATGAAGCCGAGAACTGAGATGAGTAATAGTGACATAAAATACTCCGAGAATAAAGGCGGAGCCGCGTTACTGAAAATTTGATCCGAGATTGACTCGTGAATAGATCTTCTCGCGATTTCCTTTTTTTTTTGTTTTGTTTTAGCAAGCTTCTCGCGATTTTCTTTTACGCTCCGTTTCGCCTCATCTAAAAGGTTGGAAGCAGAAACGCTGCCGTTTTTCTCCTATAGTTGTGTTTAATGTTAATGCAAATCAATTACGTTGTCTCACAATTAGAATAATGAAGTAGCAATTGTTGCCTCTGCTTTGCAATTGCGTTAACTCCTCTGTTTACTTTTAGGGTAAACAAATTTGGAGATCAAAATATATAAACTTCAATCGAATTGACAAGACATAATCCGAAATTGTTAATTACAAATAAGAAAGAAGGATAAAACATAACCCTAAAAGTCATTGTTTCTCTTTCAAGTAACAAACCCTACCTTCCTCTTCGTCTTTTTTCGTATTTTTTGTTTAGGTTTTAAACCACCTCTCTGTCGCTCGCTCGTCTTCGTCGTCGCAATTGGTTCTTAATTGGGATTGAATTTGCTCCTAACCGGCATGGTTAAGCTCGACCGGTTCCGGTGGTAGCCTAACTTCGACCGTCAACGAGAAAACTCCTTTGTACTCCTCATCAAGCGATTGTGTTTTGTCAGAAACGTACAAAATTATGTCAATTACCAAAAACTGAGCCTCGAATTCGATAATTCCAGCATCGACAAGGAATTCGTAGAGTTCTACTTTCTCTGGACAATCTTCGTCTTCCCAGATGAAATTATCGACCGTGGAGGAGAAGAAGATCTCTTCTAATGGAGAAGACCCTTGTCGGAAAATCTTGGCGTTAACATCGACACTGAAATCTTTAGCTTCTGGTTGGTGTTTAAGTTGATGTTGGAGTTTCACTTCAAAGGGAGAAGGAAGAGTGTTGTTATTCTCCATCGTTTTAGTTTAAGAAAGGAGAAAACAGAGTTTGATTGAGATAAATCTGATCGGTGTGACTTGTTGTGAGTGGTGAATTTGAGAGATGCGTATATATAGCCGAAAGATTATAGTCCTTGTTTGGATTGATATTGGTAAGACATTAAATATCGCTATATTCTCCTTTTTTCCTTATTAACTAGCTTCTCATGTTTTATTTCCTTTTTTTTTTAAGTAATTGATTTAGTTATTAAAAAAGAAATGAAAGCTTTCATTTAAAACGCGTAAAAAATGCTTCCACAGTTCCAAATCAATTTCGATGAACCGTGTCCAACAACGTGGACTGATCACATTTGGCCTTGCTTGGCAAACAAATAATCACACCATTATGAATTTAAAACCTTTTCCCAAGAATGATACCGATAATGACAGACACAAGAGCCGCTCCAAGGACGATCTTCAATGTCATGAGATGCGATGCTTCAGCTTTCTGAATTGTAACGTTTCCTGAAGAAGACAAATGCGAAGGAGAAGCATCTGAATCCTTATTGCTCTTACGTTGCTTTGGAGTTGTAAAAGATAAGTCAATGTCTCTAGATTTAACTTCTACGTTCTCTTTTCCGGTAGACTCGGATCCCTGCGAGTTTGGTTATTACATTAACAGAGCAATTTTTTTTTTATTAAAAAATGGATAATATAACGAAAATGCCGTTAATTATGAGTTACATATGACTGACCTTAGATTTAGCATCTGCAAGTTGCACTTTCTGTTCAAGCTCTTTAACCAGTGATTCGAGGTGAACAATCATACTTTTCTTAGCTTCAATCTCTTGTTGTGATTTCTTTAAGGTAGCCTCCAACTCCGAATGCTTCTGAGAAACCGCTTCTTTCTGTCTCCGCCACAAAAGATCCGAAAACAACAATCAGAACTCAAAAGATTCAAGAGCTTGAAAGAAATTCGTAACGGATTTTTTTTTTTTTAAGTTGGAAGAAGCCCAAAAAAATAAAAGATTCATTAACCTCTTCAGAAATAACTGTGTGAGAATCTTGAAGCTCTTTATGAAGCTGAAGCGTTCGCTCGTGCAACACATCTCGGGCACTCGCCTTATGTTCATGTTCCTTCAATTTTGAGGTCAATTCTGCAACTTTTTCGACCTGACGAAAAAACCAAGAATCATCATTAATCAGTGAGCTCAAAAAACCAAAATGTTATCCCATAGTACTGAATCATTGCTACCTCTTCTTTCAACTGAGCTTCAACTTTTTTCAATTGTTTTTCTACTTCTTCATAGTTTGACACCAACACCGGATTTTCAGCAGCCACCGCACTGAGCTTCTTGATTTCAGATACCATAGCGTCGGATTTAGACTTCTCTACTTCGAGTTGTTCTTGACGCTTTACGAGCTCATTCTTTGTGCTCTGATATATCTCATTGACTTGGTCATTCTCTTCTGCAAGGGAAGAAATCTAGAACAGAAAAGAGTTTCAAATTTTGATGAGATGGTTTATTAATAATTAATTTTGATTTTCGGAGTATCTGTCTACCTGTGATCTTAATCTTTCTCCTTCAGAAGTAAGCTGATTTGTTAATTCTTCTATGGCTGTCTTTGAAGCCTGAAGCTCTTTTGCTGTTTGGTCTTTCTCAGCCTCTAAAGCAGAGAACATTGCCTGAAAATCGCTGGCTTCTGACCCATGATTGGCTAGTTCCAGGTTCAGCTTTAAGTTCACCTCTGCCAAAGATCCATTTTCTTTCTCTAGCTCTTTGATTGTAGCTTCAAAAGTCTTGAGTTTCAATAGAGCCTCTTCTAGCTCTATTTTTCTAGTATCAGCAACTCCAGATGCTTCAAGAACCTGCCTTTTATGCTCCTCGATTAGGTTTTCATGGGATTTCAACTTTGTAATCAAGTCTTTAGCTTCTATGTCTCTCTGATTAAACCTTTTGGTTGCTTCTTCAGTCTGTCTAGTTGCGGTTTCCTTCTCAGAATCCAGAAGTCCTTCAAGTTCTTGAATCTTGATCTTGAGCTGGTTGTTTGTATCTGCTAGTAACTCATTCTCCAAGGAAGACTGATCGAGATCTTCTTTCAAAGAAAATGAGTGCGCAGATGCTTCAGCCAACTTCTTTTCATATAATTTCATTCTCTCCTCGAGATCTTTCGATTTCTCAGTCAAAGACTTGGCCTCTGAATCTCTGCTAGCGAAGTCCTCCATTGCCTTTTGGATACTAAGCTCTGAGTGTTTATGCAAAGCTTCAAGCTCTATGCTTCTTGTGGTAGCTTCATCTATTTCTCTTGCTTGCTTCTCAAGTCTCTCTTCAGCGGATTTCAGCTTCTCCATCACCTCGATTTCCCTTAATCCAGCAGCTTTCATATCATTTCCAATACTCTCTAATTTTCCTCGTGCCAAATCCAATTCACTACTGAGAACTCTTAACAGATTCTCAGACTCGGTTACCTTCACACTATATCCATTCACTGTATCCTCCAACACTTTCTTCTCGTTCATCACAGCATTTAGATTCTCTGACAATTCCCTCTCTTTCTCCATCGCAACGCTTAAAGCAGCTTCAAGACTCGCGTTTTTCACTTGGACTGCCTCCAAGTCTTTCAATTTTTCCTCTGCTTTCTCTAATTTCGACTGCGATGTTTGGAACAGACCTTCTAGCTCAACGCTGCGCTGAGTACTCACATTTCCAAGATCTTCATGCTCTGCACCTTTCTGCAAAGAAATTCTTAAATCTTCTTCAAGCTCTGAGATTCTCGCCGATGATTGGTTCAGAGACGACTCAAGTTGAGTTGCCTTTTCTTGATATTCCTGCATCTGACAAGTCGAATTTTTTTGTTCTTCTTCAGCCACTATCAGAGCAGATTTTAGTTGAGATACTTCCTCAGATAATTCCCCCAGAGATTTCAATTTCTGTTCAAGAGCCAATAACTCTTCCCCGAACCGAGATTCAGAAGCTTTCTTCTTCTTAAGTTCCTGAGTCAATTCTTGAATAAGAGCTTCTTTAGAAGAAATCTTTTCTTCTGTCTCCAGCAAACGAGACTTCGAGTTCTCGAGCTCGAGGCCTAACCCATCAAAAGCTTCCTTAGTTTCAGTTAGTTCCTTATGTTTAACATCATGCAACTGCAAAGCATCTTCCAAAGACTTCAACTGTGAGCTATGTCTCTCTTCACCTTCAGCAATTTGGTCTTGCAGCTTCTTTTTAACAACTTCGAGCTCTTCGTGCTTCTTTTCGGTTTCTCCTAATTTCACTTTCTTAGAAGCAAGCTCGTCTTTCAAAAGGGTATTCTCGGATTCATACCGTTTCAGTTCCCCTGTTACCTTTTCCAATTCAAGCTCCAGTTCTTTCGCCTTTTCTTGCGATTCATGTAGTTCTCTTTGTGAACTGCTTGAGCTTCTTTCGATCAGAACTTGCTTCTCTGATTTCTCATCATCCTTAGTGTCAATCCCTTCTTTCTCAACTTTTACGAATCCACCATCAAATGTTGTATCCTCCTCTTCTTTCTCCATAACTTTATCTTCGTTTTTCGTTTCTCCAATCACATCCTGTAATAAACCAATCCTTAAATCTCCTAAGAGAAGTAGTAAAAAAAACTTGATAAATTCGATTCTACTTAAAGCCATGTTTAAAACTAAAATCTTCCTTTGCCATATCTTCAATCCTACTTAAGAGGATGACATCTATGTTCAATGCAAAAGAAAAAGAAATGTTATAACTTTTGTAAAAAAATTCATCAAGTTACAAGGGAAAAAGAATTCACAAAGCCTATGAGAAAACAGATCATTACCTTAACCGAAACATCGACCGTCTTTAGATCCTCAGGTCCACTTTTCACTAGAAGGGCCTCGGAACTCACTTTTGTTGCTTCTTCCATAACTATAACCAAGCAATTCCTATTACCTTTTGTTCTGCAAATTAAGGCTTTAAAATGGTGTTAATGAGTATAGTTTGTATGAACGGAGATGTCCAACGTCAATGTCTCGTAATCACCATGTTTTCTGAGTTCTGTTTCTTGCATCAACAAGATAGATGATCAAGTTCAGTTGAACATTCCAACCGTAACAAATTTCATTTTTTTAAAAGAAAAAGAAAGTCCTAACGTGTAAGAAAGAGAAACCAAATGCCCACACACATTATATAAAATAACAAAGAAGATAAAATCTCTTTATGACCGTCGAGAGGCATACATCATTTCTTGTTCCATTTTATTATCAAAAAAAAAAAATAATCTATGATAGATTTATTATTGCCAACAACAATCTTTAGAATATAATAAAAGAAAATAAAAAATGAGAAGGTTTGGGAGATCTGCAATTAAAGGTCAACGTCCATATGTCACAGGAGTTTAACCTGGATTAATACCTTCATGATCATACAAGTTACAATGTGACCAAACTTACTCTTTTTTTTGCCTTGGTATTATTTATTGATCAAATCATTCATCATAAACATATTCAGCTGTGTGATCAATTTTTCTACCCAACAAATAAAAGACATATTAAATGCCCACCAAATTGTTAGCTCTCTCTTAAACATTAATGCATATAAAATGTTTTGAATTTATAATATTTCAGAAATGAAAATGTGTATTTAACAAAAAATAGATAGGAAATAAGTTTCAAAAGAAAAACACGAGTTTTCTTTAGTACTTTAAAGATCTTGGAGACGAATAGAGTTTGTAACCAGTTCTAGTTATATTTTAATTAAGGGAAATAAGAAGAGAATCACAAGTTATGGCGACCAGATGCAGAGTGATGACACAAGTATATTATTTAATAAAAAAAAGTACATTATTTAAACAAGAAAAACTAAGACTGAAAGAAGGATTGACCCAAATTCGACATTTTAAAAATATTAAGTAGAATTCATAAGTATTATATTCATGTAGAAATATTCTGTCAACTTTGATTAAACACAAAACAAAGAAGATCATTCACGGTTACAAACTCCGTGGAAGAAACTAACGTCTCATCAAATTTGTTCTTTTGTGCATTAAAATCAGGCTAAACCGGGCTTGAGACGAGAAAACCAAAGAATATTCGATGGAATTATAAGAAATTTTTATCATTAACCTAGTTTTCTAGACGCTATCGATAGATAAAGACTTCTCTTGAAAGTTGTAGGTAAAGCATAACCCTTGAAAGAAATAATATCAATGATTAATCACATATTAGCTTTTTAATAGTACGATCCGATCGTGCTTTTGAGGAAAATTAATCGGTAATTGGTATAATCAAAGATTGAAATTCATTGCTCCTCAACGCCATTCAAATATATATACACAAAACAGAATAGACTTGATTTTGAACAGTACTACTTGAAGATGATCGATCCATTGATCGATTGAAATCTGAAGTCGAATTTATGGCGATCGCTATCAGATATAGTTCAAATTTCCAGAGAATCAAAAACAGAGAGACGACTTGGGTAGATCAAATTTAACAAAAAAAAAAAAACGAAATCATTGTAAAGTGAAGAGAAAGAAGAAGCACACATCATAACAGCTTTAGAAACCAATTAATTTCTTTCTAATAAAAATAGGTGAAGATATATATAGATTTACTAGGGATCGATCAAGTCAACAAAATGAAAAAAAAAAAATATCAAAATACAATAAGCAGGATCAAAGAACAAACTCCACGGGGGGAAGAAGAGGTGGATATGCTTACTTGAAAATGTTGAATCTATTTTTCTTCTCTCTCTGTTCTTACTTACTTTTTGGGTTTTATCTTAATGTTTCAAATTTTCTTGCAAATGGGAAAAAATTAAGTAAACGCACAAAGATAAGAAGATGAAGAGATGCCTAGTCAATGGGAGAGAGAGAGTCTGTTTTTTTTTTTTTTTTATAAGTTAATAAAGTGGACTGCAATTAGGTCTCTCTTCGTATTTTGAAAGGCAATTCCGGCGGATGAAATGAATTGTCTAAATTCCCACTATGCCCCCTTGTTTTGGTTTTCCCGATTACGGTTTGAGTTTAATTCGATGGCCTGATTCCGATTTATTTTGTTAATATTTACTAGTATCATTCTAAACCAAGAGATCTGCCAATTTGGGGAGAGGTTAAATGAGTCATTTGGCAAGAACAAAGGAGACGACAAGGTGGCTACAAATATCTGAAAGTAGCTGAAAATGGCCGATGGAAAGGCCCATAGATCCACTAAGCCACCGGCTCGCCGTGAAAGACAATATTTATTTATGTAGTTTGTAAAATTAGAACATATTCTTCTTTGGAGAGTTAAAAAAAATATATATATTCTTCTTTGGAAAAGAAAAGGAATCGTCACCATATGACAATAGAAATTGAGAGCTATGAATATACATATGTAAAAACTAAAAAGAGTCAGATCAAGGAACAACGTTTATAAACAAAAAAAATCAATATTCTTAATTCTAGTGTTTTTTGTTTGTTTTGAATGTACGTTAATTTATACTCTCTCTCTCTCTCTCTTACTTCTAATGTTACCAGCCAAACAACCAACAATAAAATTTTAATGATGTGGAATTAAAGATAGGATAAACCTAGGAAAACTATTTCGAAGCCAATATAACTTAACTAGAAAAGTAGAGAAGAAACCTAACTATTCGGAAGGGGGTTAAGCCATCCTTATCTTTGTTATCATAGGGTTGAAGACAATATATAGTCAAATAATCAAGGGTCAATCAATAAATTTAACAGTGTACTCAACTTCCAAATAATGAGGTTTATTGAATGTGCAAATCAAGAATCGAAGTTTATTTATTTATTTATATATCTATTTTTTCCTAATCTTTCTTGTAGAAGTTATGAGCCTTTTTGGTAGGTCGATGGAGATTGTTTAATAGTTTAAGAAAGCAAAGATTAGAAAAAGGGTAATTTGCAAGGCATTCCAACAAATCCTTACACTTCATGCAATTTCATGTTTCCCTTTTGTCCGTATAAATAAATGACTATTTTTGCATTCTCCTATTCATTAAGTTCCTTTTACCCTTTCCCTCTCAAATCCATAAAACAACCAACCAGATATTTTCCAAATATTCTTTTGCTTTCCAAATATCATTTATACCAACAAAATGAAATCTAAAAGAATCTCATTAACCCTATCTATAGGCATTGCCGTAATTGCCATTTTATCATCCAAAACTCTCTTAAACACACATCCTAGAGCCTTTATGCACAATCCTTTCGATGTTTTACAAAGTATCAAAGCAATATCATATTCAGCTATAAATTCCATTTGCAGCCATCATCATCATCATCATCACCGTCGTAAACCTGATACTAAAAAAAAAGTATCAATATGTGACGATTTCCCAAAAAATATACCTCCACATGACACCAACACGACGTCCTATCTCTGCGTGGATAAGAATGGCTGCTGCAATTTCACTACGGTGCAATCAGCCGTGGACGCAATCGAAAATTTTAGTCAGAGAAGGAACGTGATTTGGATCAACTCCGGCATGTATTAGTATGTTTTCATAATAACCATTAATTATCTTATTTTTTTGGCCAACTAGTTATTAAATTCTAATTAAAAATATATACATACACAAGGTAAATGATATAGTTATTGTGTGGCAGTGAAAAAGTGGTGATTCCGAAGATTAAACCAAACATAACGTTGCAAGGACAAGGGTTCGAGACTACGGCCATAGCGTGGAACGATACGGCCTATTCGGCTAACGGCACCTTTTACTGTGCCTCGGTCCAAGTCTTTGGTTCTCAGTTCGTCGCTAAGAACATTAGTTTCATGGTAATTTAATTCTCATTAAAAATGCATTTAACATACATAAATAAAATGGCTAGAATCAAAGGTGTTATTTATTAAATCAACTAGAGATGCCTGATACGGTTTTCGAATTATGAAATATGAAAAATGCCAAGAAAAAATTGTTTGATTTAATACGGTTTTGTTTTTTTTTTTTGTTAGAAAAGAAAAACTTCAGTTTGAAAGATAAAAAAAAAAAAAAA